>JAKCPI010001776.1:0-16807 GCA_023213315.1 Euborellia annulipes | reverse complement strand
CAATAAGAGGATAAAGGAGCAAGCAGCCAGGTAGTTAGTCTCCACGAAATGAAACTCTCTATTGAGGAAACAGTTTCGGTTTTAATGAAATATAACCATCATCAGTCCATTTTGAGAAACTGTTTCCTCAATAGAGAGTTTCATTTCGTGGAGACTAACTACCTGGCTGCTTGCTCCTTTATCCTCTTATTGTCAAATATAACAGCCACTTCATCTCTTCAATCTTAATTTGATTAAAATTTTTTGAATTTGGAAATGTATAATAAACGAATAGTTCATATTAAATAGATAAATTAAATTTTCATTCAAAAAGCAACAATGTGTTACATTTTGTAAAAGCGCTATGTATATATAAATATATATTCATTATCAGCGATAGGAAATGGCACATAGAGCAGTAATATGCGAATATTGTCCTAATTACAATCCCTTCTTTTCTTATAACTTGCTATTAGAAGATTATGATTAAATGAATTCGTTTTTGGAATTATTTTTTGTGTTAACAGATGCATTTTGACTTTTTCGGTGCAACTACACCATCTTCAGACTTAATACCGTCTTCTACCAACTTCTCTCGAATTTTTTTGTGTATATATAGGCCTAAAATTTCTTTGGGCCGTCAGTCAGGGTCTCACTGTAGTTAGCGAACACGAACTGCGGTTGACATTTCCTGTCTTTTTTTTCCCCACGTCAGGCCAAGAGACGGATCGGCTTATTTTTACTCTAGTGCTCACATAAATTTAATAAAATAACAAGGAATCTCTCTATATATATAAATATTAGAGAAGATAAGTCAAGTCGCCAGGCGCTTCAAAAGGAAAGCAGAAATTTCGAGTAAATCTCAACAACCAACGAGGCTTGACCCGAGAAAACTTATCCATACACCCTGTCGCGGAAGCTTCTCAGAACATATATAATAATCTACGGCGCGTATACCACGGTATTTACTAAGAAATCTTGAAGACAAACAAATGATGTCGTTACAATGAGACATCCACTGTGGACCTGTTAACACAAAAAAGTTCTCACTAATAGAATAAAAGACTCTTAATTAGTCACAACACCTGACATCGTCCAATAGTAAACTCCAAGATTAAACGAAACTAGTTAGAAACTCTCAACCAAAGATCTGCATAATTATAATAAAAATAAATCTTTAATTTAGATGAAACTACAATCTCTAATCTGATGATGGGTGATATTTTAAATCCTCAATGGAGTAAAAAAAATGTTCTGGGCTGAAAAGCAAATTTGTTGTAAGTTATTAGTGATGGTCAACACGATTTTAGGGCCTGGTTTCTGCATTTGAAATTTTCGTTTCTCCTACGCTAAAAATAAAGGAAAAAATAATTTTTTTGATAAAAGTTTGTCTAGTTTGTAGAAACTAGAGCTATTTTAAATTACGATTAGGCTAGTTTTTGCTGAACATTGTATTTGAAATACAATAAACTCCAACTAATCAGAGAGATTTGGGAGCTGAATTTGCTTGGATCTTACTAATAATATTATTTCTTGAACATATTTTTATTATTATTATTTTATAAACTCTAATTGATATTATCTAAACCAGGATTTCTCAAACTCAATTTTTCACAAAATTATTTATTTAAGAAGTCCTGGTCTAGAATCTAGTTCGTTAAGAAAATCTCATCATTTCCAAGCAAAAATGTTTTTTCTTTCAGGAGGATATGTATGTCAAAGTAAGCAAGACAACGTACTTGTAAGACCCAATCAATGCAATGCATTTCTCATATATTTCCGTTGGTTTGTTGTGTTGTTGTTGTTGTTGTTGAATATTAGCATGAAACACCGAAGCAAAGTTCAGTGGCGGTGCAACTTGTGGGTATTTGGGAGGATCTCAAAATTGTTTCGCCTCCACTGTACAAAATCAAGTTGTAGTTGTTGGTTGTGCCTTCTAAAAATAAAAAAAACAAAAAAAATAAACGTATTATGCATGAATTTTTGCATGTATGTTGTAAAAAATTCACCGTAAATCTTTTTTTTTTATGTAAATAACATACTTATATCAAAATTGTTTTTTTTTATTCATGCTGCTAGGGATATGAACATGTTCCTGTAAGTATTTCTTTTTGAAATCTGGATCACTTTCCCAAATGGATGAGGTTCAAACGCAATCCTCTGGGCATTTCAAAGCACATTATACCGGGTGGGCCAATAGTGCGTGGACGGAAGATGTGGACCGCTGCTAAAGGGGATTTTTAAAAGTTTGTTGATCGTATATAATGTGGGGCCTTTAGGGCTACAAATTAAAAATATTTTTGTTCCAATTGCACTTTTTATACGGGGTAACCCATATCAAAGTTATGTTTTTTTAAATGGAACGCCCTATATATTATTGCATATTTGGATTCTACGGCCGAGTTTAGCCCTGACTTTTATGTCATGCAATGTATTCCAAACCAAACGAGTTTAGCCCTAAATCGGGTTTTTGTGAAAAAACTGCTGTCTGAAAAAAATTGAATATCTCGCGAACCATATTACCTAGGGGGCTGTTCTTTTGTGATCTTACTAATCATGAAATGTACTAATGTGGGCCAGATGAGTAACCCGGAATTATTCTTATGTTGGGAGATAGGGCTATGCCAATTTGGAAAATTTCAAACATGGATAACTTTATTTTTTCAAATGGAACATGCTACTTTTTTTGATGCCAAGGGTCGTGAAAATTTCAATTCTCTTTCTAATGACATAAGGTTGTCTATATCTATCTTTGGTAGTTTTTTCTTTTTTATTCCAAAATATCTGATAACGAAAAACAAAAATACATTTATTGAGACTAAACTTCATTAAAAAAAAAATCCAAACCCAAACAAAATGGTAATAAATGGAAAAGATATGCTAAATATTCAGAAAATGTATTTAAATTTCCTTACTAAAATCATTTATTTGAACTCCTCGAAGAAGTCCCGCATACTCAAATTAGGGAAAGATTTTTCAACAAGATGGCGCACCTCATAACCTAAACATAACCCTAATTTCTTTTTTCGAGACGTTTCAAATAAGTGATTTTAAAGGAAATTTAAATACATTTTCAATATTTAGCATATCTTTTCCATTTATTACAATTTTATTTGCGTTTTGGATTTTTTTTTAAATGGTTTTGTCTATAATAAATATATTTTTTTTTCGTTATCGAATATTTTGGAATAAAAAACTAGCAAAAAATATACCTTATTTGGAAGAGAATTAAATTTCACGTCCCAATAAAAGCATGTTCCATTTGAAAAAATGAAGTTATTCATGATTGAAATTTTCCAAATTGGCATAGCCATATCTCCCAACACAAGAATAATTCCGGGTTCCCCATCTGGCCTACATTAGTACATTTCATGGTTAGTAACCTCACAAAAGAACAGTCCCCTAAGTTTTATGGTTCGCGAGATATTCAATTTTTTCCAGACAGCATTTTTTTCACTAAAGCCCGATTTGCGGCTAAACGGTTTGGTTTGGAATACATTGCATGACATAAACTCATACTAAAATTGGCCGTAGAATCCAAATATGCAATAATATATAGGGCGTTCCATTTAAAAAAACATAACTTTGATATGGGTCACCCTGTATAAAAAGTGCAATTGGAACAAAAATATTTTTAATTTGTAGCCCTAAAGGCCCCACATTATATACGATCAACAAACTTTAAAAATGTCCGTTAATAAGCCCACAATCTTCCGTCCACGCACTAATGGCCCACCCGGTATATATATATACACACATGTATACCATAATTGTTGTGGGAAATCATCAATATATACGAGAGTGGTGATGATAAATTTATTTAAAAATCTTTCTTTAAATACAATTCCCCCTTCAAAGTAATCCCTTTGAGCTATTCAATTTTTCCACTGCTAGAATCGTGAGAACTCAAATACTCCGGCGATTTTTCTTTAATTTAGCCAAACTCACTTGATTTTCGAAAGCAGTCTATTGGAGATGAACAGTCTTGGCGTTTTTAGTGCAATAATGTGCGGATTGAGTGCTCCACGTGACACTCATTTGCACAAAAAACGCCATCCACGGCTCATTACTCAAGAGTCTTCAGTCGAGGGCACATTAACTATTTAGTCCCAAATTACTGAGGCATTTTAAAGTATTTTTTTATGCGTTTTTTTTTTTATAATGATTTAAATTCGTGAGTATTTTACATAATAGAATGTTTTTTTCTTTAATTACAATTAATTAAAAAATATTTTTTTATATTTGTGACCGTCCACATGAAAGGTACCATATCTTCATCGGGGTCAAAATTGTGTTTTTTTGCTTTCTGTACAGAACACATCCTGCTGAGCAAGCCGGTATTTTTAGAATTTTTGTATCATTTTAGGTTTGTAAGGTATGAATTTTTAAAATTTTGGTTAAGAAAACCTAGCTTTGAGAAAAATGAGTTTAAAGTCTTGTTTTTTGTTTTTTTTAAATTTTTTGGATAAAATATATCGATTCTGATGAATCGAATTCGCTCAGGGGCCCACAACTTGTGGGTACGTGGATGGCGACCACGAGCTGCCCGAGCTGGGACAAGGCAGTCCTATTCTTTGTATGCCTGTCTCTGCCTTCCTCCTTTCAACCGTGCGACGAGCCGGCCTTTTCCTAACTTTCTCGGTCGCAAAACGCATGATAGGGTTGGAGGAGGGGAAAAATAAGATCCGCCAACCCCGCATCGCGGAAATAAAGGCGAGGATAGAAGAAGATAAATTGAATATTTCATCATATAAGGTCAAGAACTAAAGAATCGGTCTCAGTAATAAAAAAAATTTGATTTTTTAAACTTTTTTAGTCGGCTCTCCTGAAAATTTAGCCCCTTTGGGTACCTTTTCATGTGGACGGTCTCATTTTTAGAAAATGCAAAAAAACGTTCTAATATGAAAATTTTATTTATTTATTTTTTAATCTAAAAATGTAAAAAATCATTAATATTCAACCTATAATAATTAAATAAAGTGATTATCAAGTAAAAAATAAATTATAACGGCCAATAAGTTGAGCACTTTTGCAAAACATGGCCGGCATTTTCGGATCTCTTATAAGCCTATATTTATATATTTTTAATGCTGTCATAAATTATGTATAATAATATTTATAAACTATTCATTATTAAAAGATGAACGAAAATCAAAGAAATACATGAGATTAAATATAGACCTACCATCCTGCCATCTGTTGGCAAATTTCCGTAATAGTTGGGCTTTTTGGCTAACCCCTAACGCCATCTTATCGGCAAAAACAGCTTGCCTCCTGAAGCGACTAAAGAAATAGCTGTGAAAAAATTTTGTAGCCTCCCAAGAAGAGTACTTTGAAGGAGGTAATTTCCTCTTGTATATAAATTTCTTTTTTTCTCATTCTGGGATGATGAAACAAAAAAAATTACTTCCGTCACAGGATTCTAAATTCATTTCATCGCCGTTCATCCGTTCAACTCTAGAATAAGTCTTTTTTTTCATCATTCCATATACTTATAGTATAAAATGAGTTGTGAATAATTATTTCTAAACTGGTCACCGTTGGCTCTAGTTGAAACATTATGCTTTTAATAGGAGAATTAAATTCTCTTATTAAATAATTATTTCCTTTAACTTTTGTATATTCATTTCTCCATTCTTTTTTTTTTTTAAATTCATAAATAAATTATAATAAAAATGAATCTTTTTTTCAGGATTTAATGGTGGGAGATGAAGCGAGCAAATTGAGATCGATGCTTGAAGTGAATTATCCTATGGAAAATGGAATTGTCAGGTAAAAAAAAAAAAATTTTATTTTTATTTTTATGAGGGAATAGTGCAAGAGATAAACCCTAACAAAAAAATTTGCTGGTTCGAATCCAGGGGCCAGTCGATCCAACAGAATATGTATAAGGAGTAAAATGCTTTTATCTTTGGGCCAGCGTTTTTCAAACTGGTAGGCGCGTCTCTCTAGGGAGGAGCTGACTAGTCTAAGGGGAGGCGCTAATATTAACCACAGCGAACAATTTTCCAAATGATTACAAATTTTATAATTAAAATAATAAATAAAAAAATATTTTTATATAAATTTATATTTTTTAGCAAAAAAAATGTTTGTTTTTGTTTTATTTTATAAAATGGGTGGGGGGGGGAGGCGTCATACGATTAAATAATTTTAAGAGAGGCGTTGGAACAAAGTGAACCACTGCTTTGGACAGTTTAGTCCATTGCATTTTATTTGTATTTACATTTTTTCTTTTTTTTTTTTTTTAGGAATTGGGAAGATATGTGTCATGTATGGGATTACACCTTCGGCCCTGAGAAGATGAACATTGATCCCAGAGAATGTAAAATTCTTCTCACAGAACCACCAATGAATCCTACAAAAAATCGTGAAAAAATGATTGAGGTATTTTTACTTTTTATTTCCGAATTTATTCCTACTCCCTCCACCATTTCAAATGGGGTTTTAGGCTTTTTGAGGAGGGAGAAGTCCGCACACTTCTGACTCTCCTTGCTATTCCCTTGCTAAAGCAGAGTTTGGGTTGTGTGGAACAGTCCATGACTTGACTACAACTCCCCCATTTTTTATTTCAACGAAATATTTATTCAAGTTTTTAATGTTATTTGTTGACAGGCCGCAATTTGACATCATCATTTATTAGATTTCAAGATAGATTTTCATGATTCTAGAAACTGGATTTTTTTTTAAACACTTTTTTCCCATTTACACTCACATTCATACACACACATACACACAGTCTTTTGGGCAACTTAGGCCATATAAGACTTTATACGATAACCGTTATTATGAAAATATATCTATTGGTCCAGGCATTTTTATTTAAGCCATTTGGTATTCAAATGCCTTAAATAAAATCATCCGGATTGCCTGGGATCCGAACCCCCGACCCTTGGTATACAAGGCAGGCGCGCTACCAACTACCCCAAGCCCCGGGGCATATAGATTATTGTTAGAATAAATAGAAACAGAGCAAAAAAAGACCTTAAATATACTGTTACTGTATATATAAAAATAACTTAAAATTCTAAATAAAATTTTATTATTCTATTTTTTTTAATGACATTGTTTTAACTTAATCAAGAGACTTATCTATTTCTTTTTATCATTTCCTGTTTAATACTATATTAACTTTTCTTAAAATATACAAAGGAAAATCTTATTAAGGAATAAATAGAATAAATGGAGGGGATTAGTAGAGAAACTGGACCATATCTCATTCAGTGATGTCTCCTTCCGGCTCGGTGCTGAGGAAGTCCCTCTTCAAAATAGGACATCCTCCCTAGCATAGAAGAGACTGGATAAAAGGAACCGGAAGGAATTAAGGATTAGTTCACTAGCTAGAAACGACGCAGGAGGGGGAGGAAATGATGCAAATTCATGGGGTGCCGGTAGTTGGCTACGGCCAGAGGCGTAACACCATGGGGGGGACAGCTCTATGGGGAATTCTTATGCGAGTTTTGCATTCCCATTTCTTAAGATGGCTCTGCTGTCCTGGTTTTTATTTTCATATTCTAACGCTAGATGGCTCTAAGGTATCATTAGATTTATGTTTGATTTTTACTCCATAAGGTGTCAGGTCGTTCGCTCGCTATACTAAACTAATATTTGAAATCATTTGTGAACCTACACAGAACAAAATTAAAATAAAATTTGTTAAGACAGATTTAACATATTTTTAACGCTATTTTTTTATTTCTCAAGTCTATTTATAGTCATTTTAGTCAAGCTATTTATTTCTCTTCATAATGGTAAGCACAATTAATTAATTAATCCGCTAATCCTTGACCCGCATCGCAGATTATTTAGAAAAATCATGATTTTTTATATCTTGGGTTTTAATAATGGTAAGCAACAATATAAATAAGAGCATGACCTAATGGCATACAAACTGGAATAAATGCAAAAAATTAGTAAAAGGAGGGTGGCCAATTATAATTGATCATATATAATTTTCTTTAAAAAAAATAAAAATATAAATTGTCAAAGGGTAAGAACTTCTTGCCATTATTGCCTAGTCATTTGCCATAGACTATAGAGATTTTATTTTTGTTTTGGAGAAAATACTGATAGAAATATTATTTGAACAAGCTAAATTTTTCGCGCTGTGCAAAATGATATCAGATGGCTCCACTGTGCAAAATGTAAATCATTAAATAAATAACATAAGATATATTATTAAAATATAATATTTAATTAAATCAATATAAATTGTATCAGGATTATCGTAAAAGAGCTTTAATTGAAAAAAAAATTAATGGTACCATATGCTAGTTAAGTAGCATAAAAAAGATATTAATTCTCAACATCAAATGTGTACGAGGTGGTTAAGGCGTCACCCAAAGTTGAAATTTGACATATGCAGGAGGTAACGAATGGCTCAAGTTCAAACCTCGCAGGAATCAATTTTTTTTTTTTTTCTTTCTTCCCTCGTACTGTTTAGTTGGGAAAAGGTTCATAGATGGAGTTAAAGTCACACAGGATTTCTAACGTGGAGGTGTCCCATCTTTATATATGTTTGATCTGTGCGTAACACCTCGGGTAAATAAACGGGGATCCCGATAGGAATTTCAAATAATAATTTCTTAGAAAGGACAGCACTCAGTTCTAATGATTGAAGAGAGGAATAAATAAAAAGAAAAAATACTAAATTGTCGAAATGTCTTACGTTTTCCTTTCTTCGAACGAATATTTTCAAAATCATTCTTTTAATTAAAATAATTTTTTCTCAGGTGATGTTCGAGAAGTACGGCTTCAGTGGGGCGTACATCGCAGTCCAGGCTGTGCTCACACTCTACGCACAAGGACTCTTAAGTGGAGTGGTCGTTGATAGTGGGGACGGAGTCACGCACATTTGCCCGGTTTATGAGGAGTTCGCTTTACCTCATCTCACTAGACGCCTCGATATTGCTGGCAGAGATATCACACGGTATCTTATTAAGGTAAAAGGAAAAAAAAATTTTAAATTTAAAAACGTTACGCGCCTATTTAAAATCTGATTTGATTTCAGCTCCTTTTGCTCAGAGGCTACGCTTTCAATCATTCTGCAGATTTCGAGACTGTCCGTATTATGAAAGAGAAGCTCTGTTATATCGGTTTATAATATCGAAACTGAGCAAAAATTAGCCCTCGAGACGACTGTGTTAGTGGAGCCCTATACTGTAAGCGATTTTATTCTTTCTAAATAGTCTGTTTTTGCCTCCAAGGAGCCGACTGTTGGTTTTAAAATCTTTCGCGAACTTTTTTTTTCTTAAATATTCACACTTTTTCTCATTCACACAGTCTTTTCGGCAACTAAGGCCATTTAAGACTTTTAACTTTTTACTCGTATGTTTAATATATCTATTGGGGGTCCAGGCATTTCTATTTAAGCCATTTGGTATCCAAATGCCTTAAATAAAATCATCGGACTGCCTGGGGTCTGAACCCGCGACGTTCGGTATAGAAGGTAGGCACGCTACCAACTACACCAAGCCCCGAGGGCTTTCGCAGACTTATAGTGCAGTGACGTAACAAGCTGAGAGTAATCACAAATTTAGAAATTTATAGATTTTTTTCTTTTAAAATTAAATTTCATCCTCAATTTTCATAATTACTAAGAATTTATTACAAAGTAAAATTGAAAAGTCTCGATTTCATATTAAAATATTATATTTAAAAATAAAATTTAGATCAAAAAATAAAATATTTTAAATATTTCAATGCTGCAAATAAGTATCTAGGTGTGGACTCGCGACTTTGTCTCTAGCTGTGTATTTAAGGCTTAAAATTCGTCTCCATTTTCGAAATACTTGGTCCAACCATTTCAAGAAGTTATTTCAAGTCAACTGGACTCATACGAAAAAAATTTCGATATTCCATTCCATCCTCCAATCTCAGCATGTCAAGAAGATGCTTATTCCGATCCTTGAATATCCCACGAATCAACCAGCGGTGGCTTTTTGTTAGCCTTTATTTTCTCCATAGTGCTATTTAAAGTCTATTGCAATCCCCGGAAGCGCAACATCGTTCGACATGACTCACAATCAGATTCAAACTAGATGCGTACACGATTTGAGCGGCACTATTACTAGAATAGCCAGATATGTATTCTAATTATTAATTGCCTAAAACGAGTTGACTGAAAAATTGCTGCACTTGATTAAGAAAAGACGAAGGTCCGCCGCAGGGGGGCGCGAGCCAGCAGAGAGGCGTGCGGAGCGGCTAGTATTATACATATTTTATTTTAAAGATTTATTGGCGGCCACAACGAATTTACAATAGATGAAATCTTATTAGCTTCCAGACGGGCGAGTGATCAAAGTCGGAGGCGAGCGTTTCGAAGCACCAGAGGCTCTCTTCCAGCCGCATTTGATCAACGTTGAAGGTCAAGGGATCGCTGAACTCGTCTTCAGTACAATCCAAGCTGCGGATATTGATATGCGAAGTGAATTATATAAGCATATAGTCCTCAGTGGAGGATCAACGATGTATCCTGGTCTGCCAAGTCGACTAGAACGGGAAATCAAACAACTCTATTTGGAGAGAGTATTAAAAAATGATATCGATAAACTTTCGGTAGGTTTCTTTATCAAAATATAGACATATACGCCATAATAGAATAGACCCCATACGCCATAATAGAATCTAATTTTTTTTTTTAATAAAATAAAAAATTTCAATGCCTAAATTCATTATTATAATTTAGTCGTGACGTTTCAGAATTTATAATTGGATTAAGTTAATAATTTAATTACCAAAAATAATAAATGAATGACTTTTGACTTAAGTAGTTTTTCACATAATATAAATCTGGCAACATCGCATATAACATGATCTTGCTGAATAGTGCTCAGTTCCCGTATTTTATTTCCCCCCCCCCCCCCCCCCCGCCCCCGGCCCCCCCGCCCCGGGGATCCCCCCCCCCCCCCCGTAATATTACAATGAGTAATGCAAATCCAGTTTAGACACGATGGGCGATTTGAAAGAAAAAAATATCGTCAATCACTGGGGGCTCGCTAGGGTAGGCAAGGTAGGCGACGCCTACCCTATAATTATACAGATGAAAAATATTTATCAATTTTATTATATTTATTAAGTTTAAAAATATTTAGTTTCATAAAATAATTACTATATTTATTAATTAATATATAGATTTTGCAAAAAAAAAAAATTTGAAACACTTCAGAACCTCGTATTTATAAAGTAAAGGCGATATTTTTCTTAGCCTATTTACTGCCTGTACTCCACACTCCGCCAAGCCGATGACAAGTGTTACCGTAGACAAGATAACTTCACAGATCAAATTGTTGAATTATACGCCTTTTTTCTTTCTTTTTTCTATTTTTCGTAAGTAATATATAAATATATATTTGTCGCCTACCCAGTTGTCTCGGTCACTAGCCGCCACTGTCGTCAATTAAAAAAAAAGATGCAAGTGAAAGCGTTAAACGCGTTTTATTTTATGCGACGTTGCCGCACTGGTCTGAGTCACGTGATTTACTTATTTTTAAGTATGGCCGACTGACATTTTCCTGAATTTTTTGTCTTGTTAAAATATTTTTAAAAGACTTCGTCAGAAACTTTATTTTTAACGTATTCTACGGAAGTTAAATGATAAAAATAGAAGTTTTTTTTTATCTTAATAAGGAATGGCTACATAATTCGATATGTGTGCTTTTCGTCGACATTCCCCATAGACTACATGTTAAATTTCAATTTTTTAATAATTCATTACACGATAACCCAGCGTCAGATCTACTTCAAAGAATTATTTTATACGTATGTGATAGTGATTAATAACATATTAAAAAATTATCTTTTAATCTTTATAACTGAACAACCTTAGGTAGATTATAATGGCTCTTTTTCCAATTTTATTGATAATTTTAATTTTTATGTAGAAATTCAAAATCCGTATCGAAGATCCCCCTCGGCGGAAGGACATGGTCTTCATCGGCGGCGCCGTTCTTGCTGAAGTGATGAAAGATCGAGACACATTTTGGATCACTCAACAAGAATACCAAGAGAAAGGCGTAAATGTGCTCAAAAAACTCTCTCGTGCCAGCTAGTGTCTCTTTTTTTTGTTCATTCTCTAAATTAACCGGTTATTTAAAACAAAATAAGAAATTGATTTCTCTACTTAAAATTGTGACTCTCTCTTCCTTTCTATACTTTTATCGCATCCGCTAGACTGCGCAATATAATTTATGTGATTTTTCTATTATATGCAATCGATTTAATATTTCCTTTTACTTTAAATTATATTATTATTATCATTTTTTTTTTTAAACAAGATTTTTTTATTTAATTTGAATCAATTGTTGATTTGAGGTTTGTTTTGACTTCTTTGAGATTATCTTCTCGATTGATCGACAAAGTTCATTTCGAAAATTAGATTGAATCATAATTATCCGCCGTTAATATTGGAGCGCTTTTTGTTGTCAAAATTTAACGTTTCAGTTCAAAAAAATATTCTTCCCTGTTCAATTGATGAAATGCTTATTGTTCCTTCGCCAAAAAGATCGTTGAGATAGCTAAATGACTGTGCTACCTTCAATCATTTCCCGTAGTGGACAAGCATAATGTGACGAATGTGAACATGATTTTCACCACTCATTTTCATCAATTGAACAGAGAGGAATATTATTCTGTAAAAAAAGTAAATGAAAGGATAATTTTTCGGCAACAAAAAGCGCTCCAATATAAACGGCGGATAATTATGTATCAACCAAATAGAATTGGGAGATTTGATTCCGATTAATTCAATTTTTCTGACATCTTCAAAGAGAAATGAACATTTATATTAAATCACAATCAAGAGATAATCATAACGGAGCCATAAATCAGAATTCAACAGAATAAATTTCATATATATATTAAGTTTTATATGATTATTCTTAAGAATGTTTAATTAATTTTTTTAATCTTTTTATATTATATAGTAAAGGGGCATTGCTATATATTATTTTATTTCTGGTTACTAGTCTTATATATATTTTATATATATAATATATATCCTACTATATTAATTAATTTAATTTCTATAAATTAATATTTTTTAAATTTGATTCGTGTTCAGAGAGAGCAGAAAGCAATGTCCCAGAAATTTTTTTTTAATTTTTCTCTTTAAATGAGAAACATTCCATTTTATTTAGCGCCAAAAACTAAGACAAAAAAAAAAAACAACAAGACGGAATAAAAAAAAAAGATCAATTTATAAATGAATTTTAGCAAAACATAAAAAAAATTTGAGTTAGAGATCTCGATGATTCTATTCAATTTAATGTAAATAAATAAATAAATCTCAACTTCCTGTATAAAAATGGCATTTGTTGCATTTTTCCAAAAGGCTATTCGAAATTACTAGCATTTGAGAGAATTTTATTTAAAAAAATATCCTACCAATGAAAGAGCATCAGCACAATTAGTATTAAATCGTCGTTAGTATTTTGAATAGCTCTTTGGATATACATTACATGATAAATTAAATAAAAACTCTAATGTTAAGAAATAGCTGAATTTTATTTTCATTTCAAAATACCCACCTATCTGAAAAAACAGCTTAAAAGCTTTTCATATTTTATAATGTTTTAAAGCATTGACGATGTTTGCTTTTTTATTTAGTGAATAATATAATTAAAATTAGGAACCGACCGAATATTCGGTTTCGGTTACGGTTTCGGCCAGTTTCGGCCAAAAATCATGGTTTCGGCCGTGGTTTCGGTTTCGGCCAAAAAGTAGCCGAACCTTTCGGCCGGCCGAAACCAGAGTCTGAAAAGATGGGATGAGACTCGCATGCAAAAAAAAAAAAAAAGGTCAAATGATTTGCACTTGAGGGAGAAAAAAATTTAGTCTCCCTAAAAAAAGGTAAAATTATCTTCACGGGAGGGAAAAAAATTCAAAAAAAAAATAAAGGTAAAATGAAAAAAAAAATTTTATAGGAAATACAAGTTTCGGTTTCGGCCGAAACTAAGGTTGAGGCCGACTATTCGGTTTCGGTTTCGGCTGAAAATCTTGTTTCGGTCGGACCCTAATTAAAATGTTAATAATTGAAAAATGAAATTTTATTTAAAATTCCTTTCTCGTCGGGTTTGCGCATGAGCATTCATGTATTATACATTTTATACAAGTTTTATCCGAGATTTTTGTATAAAACTGCAAAATCGTGTATAAAACCCAACTCTGTGACTAATGTAATTTTTTTTTTTTTTTTTTTTTATTTAAAACATTCACACTTTTTTCTCATTCACACTCACACTCACACACACATTCACACTGTCTTTTCGGCAGCTCAGGCCATACAAGACATTTACGATAACCGTTATTTATGAATTTATATATATTAGAGTCCAGGCATTTTATTTAAGCCATCTGGTATCCAGATGGCTTAAATAAAATCATCGAACTGCCTGGGGTCCGAACCCGCGACGTTTGGTATATGAGGTTAGCACGCTAACCTCTACACCACGCCCCGTGGGCGACTAATGTAATAAAAATGTTATTTAACTAAAAAAATATATGAATTTCAAAATCTTTTAAATCAAGTTATTGAACCAACCTTTAGACAGTCGGCTGATTTAAATAAAACTTAATTCTTTTTTTTAATTAAAAAGCGATATATATTTTATTTAAATACTAAAATAAATAAATATTTAATATTTTATTTGAAATTAATGGAAAAAAATGTTTTGATTTTTTAGGTGTATTTTTGCAAGTAATTGAAGCAACTTTTATAAGAACTAGCCTCTGAGCTCCATGTGTGTGCGTGTCTGCGTGTCTGTGTGTGTGCTTCTCACTGGCTTCTCATCACCTGTCAAGTCCAGCTAACAATTATCTCAATTTTATAAGGTATTTATTATTTGATTTGCATTTCTTTCTCCTTTTTTGTTTTAATTAGATATTTTCTACTAATTTAATTTGTAAATTATATTCCATTGCCTCTTAAAATATATAGAGATTATCGTTGAATGTCATTTGCTCCTACTTGGTTAGGATTCAATCTCATTTTCTCATTTATTTCGTATTTTCGACTTTTTAAAGTTATTCCCTATTTTATTAATATATTTAAAATGGTTTAATAGATTTATTAAATAATAAATTTTAATAGTTTTTTTATTATTTTCATCTTTTGTCAAATGTGTGCATTCCCTTAACATGGACTGATTATAAAAATTAATCTTTTTTTTTTAAATAATTTATTTGGCGTGATCCTATATGACGGTAAGTAAATTTTTATTAAAATTAGGAAGTTTTCAGGGAGAATTCACCCTACCTTCCCTTTATTATTCTAAAAGAGGTGGCGGTAAGCCAATTTGATCGAGATATATGCCAAAATAAGGAAAATTTTGAAGAAATACAAGGACCACATTAACCATTAAAAATATATATTTTTACTTACTTTTTTGGGTTTTTTCTTTCTCCATTGTAATTTAGATGACAAAAACCTTGCGTCTGACCTATTCTGATTGAGATAAGTAAAGAAATTTATTAAATGGAGTTGAAAATATAAAAAATAATTTTATCAAAAATTGTTTATTTTTTTTTTTTTAATAAACAATGATAAAGGAGCTAACTTCAGATGATAATTGAAAAAAAAAAAAACAAAGAATAATTTTTTTCGGTTAATATTCAGAATAAAGTGGCAAGCTTTCGCACTGGCTGACTAGTTTACACTTTTGACCACTTTTGACATTAGCTCAACATTCATGAATCTTTCGTTTTTTTTTTTTCATTTAGGCATGCTATTTGTTTTGTCACTAAGGCCGAGAATTCCCTAGTTTTTTTTAAATTTTCTTTAATCGAAGGAAACCGAACTGCAACCGAAGGACCGAAACAATTAGGTCGTGTCCCCTGAAGTTGTTTTGTCACTAGTGTCGACTTCGGTTCGGTTTCGGATCGGTTCGGCTCGTCTCAGTTCGGTTCGAAACCATCCAGTTAGAAGCTATTCGGTAGCCCTTAAAAAAAAATTTTCGGACCCTTCGGGCCCGAAAATTTTTTTTTAAAAGCTACCGAATCGCTTCTAACTGGATGGTTTTGAACCGAACTGAGCCGAGCCGAACCAAACCGAACCGAACCGAAGTCGAGAATTCCCTAGTTGTTTTGAATTTTTTTTCTAAAAATAAAATAACCGAACTTAAAACCGAAGGTCTCGAGCCGCCTCCGGCGGCTCTCGGACAAGGGATCCCTGCAAGTTCTATAAAATATTCTGGATGAATATTTTTAAATCTAAAACAGAACCGACCTTAATTAACCGAGGTCTCGAGCCGCCTCCGGCGGCTCTCGGACAAGGGATCCCTGCAACTTCTTTAATATATTCTGGATGGATATTTTTTATTTAAATTTAAATATAAGAACCAAAAGACACGGGTCTCCATCGGTGGCCCGCGGACCCAAAAGATGTTCTTAATAAGTGTAGCAAACTCGAGCCTTTTTACTAAAAAAAAAAGTCAGTGAATACTTTAACTTTTAATACAACATGAAGTTAGCTCCTTTATCGTTCAATATTAAAAAAATAAACAATTTTCGATAAAATTATTTTTTATATTTTCAACTCTATTTAATAAATTTCTTTACTTATCTCAATCAGAATAGGTCAGACGCAAGGTTTTTGTCATCTAAATTACAATGGAGAAAGAAAAAACACAAAAAAGTAAGTAAAAATATATATTTTTAATGGTTAATGTGGTCCTTGTATTTCTTCAAAATTTTCCTTATTTTGGCATATATCTCGATCAAATTGGCTTACCGACACCTCTTTTAGGCTAATAAAGGGAAGGGGAGGGTGAATTCTCCCTGAAAACTTCCTAATTTTAATAAAAATTTACTTACCGTCATATAGGATTTAGCC
>JAKCPI010001775.1:0-15517 GCA_023213315.1 Euborellia annulipes | reverse complement strand
AGTTGATACCTAACTAAACTCTTTTCGTTCTTGAATAACTTGAATAACCTACAGATAGGCCATTTTGCGACACCTACTTGAAACTAAAAACGTGTATATCCATCAAAATCTCGAAATCGAATACTTTGTCTATATATTAACATATATATAGATAAGAGAAAGTAATAAAAAGTTAACCCTTTATGAAAGACAAATATGCAAATAATAATTACCTTTTAATTTCAGCGAGATGAAGTGTGTGTGATGTTTTATTCTCACTAATAGAATCGCAAAGTGGAAGAGAAGCAGAGAGATGAATTCAATCGACTGGCTTCTAGCTCGACCTGGATGCAAATGAAAGACTTGCTTTCTTGTTTTTAAAAATAATTTCCTGTTTCTTTAATAATGATGATGACGCACATGGATGATTTTTTTCCTTCTGAAACAAAGAAATAATTATTTATTATATTTTATCTTCTTCTATCATCATAGTTTAAATATTCAATAAAGATTATTTTTTTAAATAATTGTTTTATTTATCCCCTAATCCTTTCCCAAATATCCTTTTTAACTACAAGATCTTATAAGATATACACAATAATATATTGTTACAAAGTATATAAAAAAAAAAAAAAAAACTACACGGCTGCCCAATTTCAAAAAACGAAAATCTATATATAACAAGGGATAATAACACAAAATTATTTACAAAAATTTGTCATTTCTTCTTGGATTTTTAGACCATCTTTCTTACTAATAATGTTGGAAAAATAAAGTGATTCAAATGCTCACCAAATAGGAACTCTAAATAACGTTGAGTTCATACGGCTGCATCAACACCAAGAAGCATCTGGTAAGGAATTCTGAAATTAAATATAGAAAAAAATAACCTCTATATTATAAGATAGTTAAAAAAAATTAGTTTTAATTAGTGATTAGTGAATTTATAATCGATAATATCAAGTCAATATGCATATATATATCCATACTCAATAAACTATATCTCCTTTATACATTCATTAAAGGTGCGCGTCTCGGAGTGCTAATTTTGGGACTTTCCAGCGGCCACAATTTTGAAGCTATCGACCTCAAATTTTTTTTAAATTAAAGCTATTTAAAATATCTACAACTTATAGAAGCCCTTTTTTGAATTTCAAAAAAAAAAAAAATTTTTTTAGATTAATCGCATTAAATAAAAGATATTTAAAAAAAAGGAGCTCTATAAGTTGTAGATAATTAAATTAGTAATCATTGTGTTAAAGAATAATTAATTTTTTGCCGTTAATTAATTAGCTGGAAAGTCTAGAATGAAATGGATCAAGTTGCGTGTATTCTAATGGGGGAACACTAACGCCATCTGCTGCCGCCTCGAGTCAATCGTGTTTTAACGGTTTTCCGAGACGCGCACCTTAACCCAAAGTTTCCAAAAAAATAAATTAAACTAAGAAAAGAACAAAGATATATAATATTAAGTAGATATTACCTTATATACAGTTTATATATATATTTTTGATGATTGAATGTTATTTTGTTCTCACTCAAAATGTTAAACCATCTCAGATGAATCAAAGTCAAATCTAAAATTAAATTAATATTATTTTAATATCAGAATAATAGAATCAAATTAATAGATATAATAGATTACCTAATTTTATATTTTGAATAAAAAATCTTGCTGGAGTTTCAACAAATCTAACGAGACGTGGTCACTTCTGATTAGATCTTTTTGTGAATGGATGCTTAAAGTCCATAGACTTATCATGACTATTGCAGCTAGTTTGTTCTAAATAACGATGTCATAAGACCAAAAGAAGACTTGACATGTTCTACTACTAGTCGTCAGCTTAGTAATGAAGGGATGATGTCCCTCTTGTGTTTCGGGCATATCATTGGGTGAAATGCTATATTTTAGTTCGGCTGAGGATCTTTTTACCTCTAGTTAGTCATTCGACGCCCCTTTCCAAAGGTGAGATCCAGTAGCGTAGCCAGGATTTCTGTTTGGGGGGGGGGCCCAAAAGTTTTATGAACACCCGGGGGGGGGGGGGAGAACACCCCCCCCGTTCTCCAAGAAACTTAAAGTGGAGAAACTTTTTTTTAGATAATATAATAATTATAAAAAAAAAAACAAAATAAAAATTTTTTTCTTGAAATAAAAAATAATTTTAATACAAAATTCGTAAATATAAGAGATTTTTTCAATTATTTATAAGTTTTTTTTTAGTTTTTATAATTTGTAAGAGTTAATAAAATAATTATTTAAAAAAAAAAAATCATTAGGGAAAACAATAGGTATTTTTTTGTTTTGGAGAAGGCTTTGGGGGGGGGGGGCCCGGCCCCCTGGGCCCCCCCTGAATACGCCACTGGTGAGATCCATCAGCCGAGACATCTCTGAATTTGGGTCTTGTAGAGCTGTAGAGAGAAGTAGCGCTTAGATTTGAAGTGAAACCCGAGTTTCTGAAATTTAAAAGAAAATACAGTATTATAATAGGGAAGTTAATTTATATCATTTATATTTCTTACTGACGAGAGAGACAAAAGTCATCCATAAAAAATTCTTTCTTTTCTAATATTAGACCTATTTAATTTTCTTTCAATTCATTCTGATATTAAATATATAATGAATCCCTTATTCTCTTTTAGAAGAGCAGTCTCCCTGGAGTAAAGTTTGGTAAGTATAAAATTCAAATAATTAATTGAATGAAATGGCCTGAACATAAATTTATATATACATTACCTAATTTTAAAGTTTCATATTCAAGTGAAGATCATTAACTATTTACGAAATACGCTTGCCCCCGGGTCTGGCGTAGTAGGTAGCGTGCCTACCTCATATACCAAACGTCGCGGGTTCGGACCCAGGCAGTCCGATGATTTTATTTAAGCCATTTGGATACCAGATGGCTTAAATAGAAATGCCTCAACCCCAAATTGATATATTAATTATAACGGTTATCGTAAAAGTCTTGTATGGCCTAAGTTGCCGAAAAGACAGTGTGAATGTGTGTGTGAGTGTGAGTGTGAATGAGAAAAAAGTGTGAATGTTTTAAAAAAAAAAAAAAAAAAAAAAAATACGCTTTCTTTCAAATCATCTAAAAATTATGTGAAAATAAGTTTTTTTTTAAGTTCTCTAAAACTCCGAGAAGACCAATATTAAATCATGTGATTATTTCAATGTTAAAAAAAAAATGATAATCGAAACTTATAATTCAAAATTAAAAGATAATTCAAAAAAGATTTTCCACTTCTTTTATACAAACAATGAAATAATCACATAAGAAAATCTATGGGGTGATTACTTACATTTGAAAATAGAATCTTGATTTTTGTTACTTTCTTGTTCTAAAAGACTTCCAAATTTTAGTCATTTTCTATTGGTGCTGTTCAAATTCAAAAACCTAAAAATAAAAAATATTAAATTTTAGATGATATTCTTAGAAATGATTCAAATAGAACTATTTATACAGGTGTATAATAGATATAAATGGAAAATTTAAAAATTCGAATAACATCTTTGCAAAAAGAATTCGATTGAAGTGTCCCAATTAAATTTATTGATCTGCTCTTTTATCCTCTAGTTTACTTTGAAATTAAAATAATGAAAAGTGAAGAAAATAAAAAGGAAAAAAATGATTGGAATTGAGCAAAAAAAAAAAGAAAAAAAAAAGAGAAGGTAAAATTAATTAATAAAAATTAAAAAAATCAAAGTCATGAAATCTAAAACGAGGGATGATTGTTCAAAATCTAAATTTAAAATAAATAATTTAAAAAAAAAGATTAATTTTTATAATCAGTCCATGTTAAAATAAATTATTAAAATTTATTATTTAATAAATCTCTTATACCATTTTAAATATATTAATAAAATAGGAAATAGTTTTAGAAAGTCTAAAATACGAAATAAAAGAGAAAATGAGATTGAATCCTAACCAAGTAGGAGCAAATGACATTCAACGATAATCTCTATATATTTTAAGAGGCAATGGAATATAATTTACAAATTAAATTAGTAGAAAATATCTAATTAAAAGAAAAAAAGCGAAAGAAATGCAAATTAAATAATAAATACCTCATAAAGTTGAGATAATTGTTAGCTGGAGTTGACAGGTGATGAGAAGCACACACACACAGACACGCAGACACGCACACACATGGAGATCAGAGGCGAGTTCTCTTATAAAAGTTGCTTCAATTACTTGCAAATATATACTTTAATTTCATATAAAATATTAAATATTTATTTATTTTAGTATTTAAATAAAATATATATCGCTTTTTAATTAAAAAAAAGAATTAATTTTTATTTACAGCCGACTGTCTAAAGGTTGGTTCAATAACTTGATTTAAAAGATTTTGAAATTCATATACAGTAAAAGCTTTAATATAAATAAAAAATTAATTAAGTTTACTATTTAAATAAAATATTTTTTTAGTTAAATAACATTTTTATTACATTAGTCACTAAAACAATGGGTATTTGGTTGGTTCAAATCCTGGTCACACCCTACCTACCTACCAGACACAAAGGCGGATACAGGGGGTGGGTAAAGGAGAAGATTATATTTTTTTGGGGAAAAAATTGTATTTTTAATATAAAATTTTAAAAAACTAATACTTTTTTTTTTTTAATTTCGGAATTCCATTTGGAACCCCCTTTTAAGGCCCCGGAAAGACCCAATTCGGCCTGCTCACCATGGAAACTAATACTTAAAAATTTGATTTGTATATATATTCTGGTAAACAACTAAAGAATGCACCTTTAAATTACCGATAATAAGAAAAAATTGTGTGTTATAGGTGGGTATTTTTAAATGAAAATAAAATTCAGCTATTTCTTACATTAGAGTTTTTTTTTTCTCCGCCCCCCAGGGGAAAAGAAAATAAAATTCAGCTATTTCTTAACATTAGAGTTTTTATTTAATTTATCATGTAATGTATATCCAAAGAGCTATTCAAAATACTAACGACGATTTAATACTAATTGTGCTGATGCTCTTTCATAGGTAGGATATTTTTTTAAATAAAATTCTCTCAAATGCTAGTAATTTCGAATAGCCTTTTGGAAAAATGCAAAAAATGCCATTTTTATACAGGAAGTTGAGATTTATTTATTTATTTATTTATTTACATTAAATTGAATAGAATCATCGAGATCTCTAACTCAAATTTTTTTTATATTTTGCTAAAATTCATTTGTAAATTGATCTTTTTTTTTTATTCCGTCTTGTTTGTTTTTTTTTTTTTTTGTCTTAGTTTTTGGCGCTAAATAAAATGGAATGTTTCTCATTTAAAGAGAAAAATTAAAAAAAAATTCTGGGACATTGCTTTCTGCTCTCTCTGAACACGAATCAAATTTAAAAAAATATTAATTTATAGAAATTAAATTAATTAATATAGTAGGATATATATTATATATATAAAATATATATAAGACTAGTAACCAGAAATAAAATAATATATAGCAATGCCCCTTTACTATATAATATAAAAAGATTTAAAAAAATTAATTAAACATTCTTAAGAATAATCATATAAAACTTAATATATATATATGAAATTTATTCTGTTGAATTCTGATTTATGGCTCCGTTACGATTATCTCTTGATTGTGATTTAATATAAATGTTCATTTCTCTTTGAAGATGTCAGAAAAATTGAATTAATCGGAATCAAATCTCCCAATTCTATTTGGTTGATACATAATTATCCGCCGTTTATATTGGAGCGCTTTTTGTTGCCGAAAAATTATCCTTTCATTTACTTTTTTTACAGAATAATATTCCTCTCTGTTCAATTGATGAAAATGAGTGGTGAAAATCATGTTCACATTCGTCACATTATGCTTGTCCACTACGGGAAATGATTGAAGGCAGCACAGTCATTTAGCTATCTCAACGATCTTTTTGGCGAAGGAACAATAAGCATTTCATCAATTGAACAGGGAAGAATATTTTTCTGAATTGAAACGTTAAATTTTGACAACAAAAAGCGCTCCAATATTAACGGCGGATAATTATGATTCAATCTAATTTTCGAAATGAACTTTGTCGATCAATCGAGAAGATAATCTCAAAGAAGTCAAAACAAACCTCAAATCAACAATTGATTCAAATTAAATAAAAAAATCTTGTTTAAAAAAAAAAAAATGATAATAATAATATAATTTAAAGTAAAATGAAATATTAAATCGATTGCATATAATAGAAAAATCACATAAATTATATTGCGCAGTCTAGCGGATGCGATAAAAGTATAGAAAGGAAGAGAGAGTCACAATTTTAAGTAGAGAAATCAATTTCTTATTTTGTTTTAAATAACCGGTTAATTTAGAGAATGAACAAAAAAAAAGAGACACTAGCTGGCACGAGAGAGTTTTTTGAGCACATTTACGCCTTTCTCTTGGTATTCTTGTTGAGTGATCCAAAATGTGTCTCGATCTTTCATCACTTCAGCAAGAACGGCGCCGCCGATGAAGACCATGTCCTTCCGCCGAGGGGGATCTTCGATACGGATTTTGAATTTCTACATAAAAATTAAAATTATCAATAAAATTGGAAAAAGAGCCATTATAATCTACCTAAGGTTGTTCAGTTATAAAGATTAAAAGATAATTTTTTAATATGTTATTAATCACTATCACATACGTATAAAATAATTCTTTGAAGTAGATCTGACGCTGGGTTATCGTGTAATGAATTATTAAAAAATTGAAATTTAACATGTAGTCTAGGGGATGTCGACGAAACGCACACATATCGAATTATGTAGCCATTCCTTATTAAGATAAAAAAAAAACTTCTATTTTTATCATTTAACTTCCGTAGAATACGTTAAAAATAAAGTTTCTGACGAAGTCTTTTAAAAATATTTTAACAAGACAAAAAATTCAGGAAAATGTCAGTCGGCCATACTTAAAAATAAGTAAATCACGTGACTCAGACCAGTGCGGCAACGTCGCATAAAATAAAACGCGTTTAACGCTTTCACTTGCACTTTTTTTTTAATTGACGACAGTGGCGGCTAGTGACCGAGACAACTGGGTAGGCGACAAATATATATTTATATATTACTTACGAAAAATAGAAAAAAAAGAAAGAAAAAAAGGCGTATAATTCAATAATTTGATCTGTGAAGTTATCTTGTCTACGGTAACACTTGTCATCGGCTTGGCGGAGTGTGGAGTACAGGCAGTAAATAGGCTAAGAAAAATATCGCCTTTACTTTATAAATACGAGGTTCTGAAGTGTTTCAAATTTTTTTTTTTTTGCAAAATCATATATATTAATTAATAAATATAGTAATTATTTTATGAAACTAAATATTTTTAAACTTAATAAATATAATAAAATTGATAAATATTTTTCATCTGTATATTTATAAGGTAGGCGTCGCCTACCTTGCCTACCCTAGCGAGCCCCCAGTGATTGACGATATTTTTTTCTTTCAAATCGCCCATCGTGTCTAAACTGATTTGCATTACTCATTGTAATATTATAAATAAAATACAACTGAGCACTATACAGCAAGATCATGTTATATGCGATGTTGCCAGATTTATATTATGTGAAAAACTACTTAAGTCAAAAGTCATTCATTTATTATTTTTGGTAATTAAATTATTAACTTAATCCAATTATAAATTCTGAAACGTCACGACTAAATTATAATAATGAATTTAGGCATTCAAATTTTTAATTTTATTAAAAAAAAAAAAAATTAGATTCTATTATGGCGTATGGGGTCTATTCTATTATGGCGTATATGTCTATATTTTGATAAAGAAACCTACCGAAAGTTTATCGATATCATTTTTTAATACTCTCTCCAAATAGAGTTGTTTGATTTCCCGTTCTAGTCGACTTGGCAGACCAGGATACATCGTTGATCCTCCACTGAGGACTATATGCTTATATAATTCACTTCGCATATCAATATCCGCCGCTTGGATTGTACTGAAGACGAGTTCAGCGATCCCTTGACCTTCAACGTTGATCAAATGCGGCTGGAAGAGAGCCTCTGGTGCTTCGAAACGCTCGCCTCCGACTTTGATCACTCGCCCGTCTGGAAGCTAATAAGATTTCATCTATTGTAAATTCGTTGTGGCCGCCAATAAATTTTTAAAATAAAATATGTATAATACTAGCCGCTCCGCACGCCTCTGCTGGCTCGCGCCCCCCTGCGGCGGACCTTCGTCTTTTCTTAAGCAAGTGCAGCAATTTTTCAGTCAACTCGTTTTAGGCAATTAATAATTAGAATACATATCTGGCTATTCTAGTAATAGTGCCGCTCAAATCGTGTACGCATCTAGTTTGAATCTGATTGTGAGTCATGTCGAACGATGTTGCGCTTCCGGGGATTGCAATAGACTTTAAATAGCACTATGGAGAAAATAAAGGCTAACAAAAAGCCACCGCTGGTTGATTCGTGGGATATTCAAGGATCGGAATAAGCATCTTCTTGACATGCTGAGATTGGAGGATGGAATGGAATATCGAAATTTTTTTCGTATGAGTCCAGTTGACTTGAAATAACTTCTTGAAATGGTTGGACCAAGTATTTCGAAAATGGAGACGAATTTTAAGCCTTAAATACACAGCTAGAGACAAAGTCGCGAGTCCACACCTAGATACTTATTTGCAGCATTGAAATATTTAAAATATTTTATTTTTGATCTAAATTTTATTTTTAAATATAATATTTTAATATGAAATCGAGACTTTTCAATTTTACTTTGTAATAAATTCTTAGTAATTATGAAAATTGAGGATGAAATTTAATTTTAAAAGAAAAAAATCTATAAATTTCTAAATTTGTGATTACTCTCAGCTTGTTACGTCACTGCTCTATAAGTCTGCGAAAGCCCTCGGGGCTTGGTGTAGTTGGTAGCGTGCCTACCTTCTATACCGAACGTCGCGGGTTCAGACCCCAGGCAGTCCGATGATTTTATTTAAGGCATTTGGATACCAAATGGCTTAAATAGAAATGCCTGGACCCCCAATAGATAGATTAAACATACGAGTAAAAAGTTAAAAGTCTTAAATGGCCTTAGTTGCCGAAAAGACTGTGTGAATGAGAAAAAAAGTGTGAATATTTAAGAAAAAAAAAAGTTCGCGAAAGATTTTAAAACCAACAGTCGGCTCCTTGGAGGCAAAAACAGACTATTTAGAAAGAATAAAATCGCTTACAGTATAGGGCTCCACTAACACAGTCGTCTCGAGGGCTAATTTTTGCTCAGTTTCGATATTATAACCGATATAACAGAGCTTCTCTTTCATAATACGGACAGTCTCGAAATCTGCAGAATGATTGAAAGCGTAGCCTCTGAGCAAAAGGAGCTGAAATCAAATCAGATTTTAAATAGGCGCGTAATGTTTTTAAATTTAAATAATATTTTTTTTTTTCCTTTTTACCTTAATAAGATACCGTGTGATATCTCTGCCAGCAATATCGAGGCGTCTAGTGAGATGAGGTAAAGCGAACTCCTCATAAACCGGGCAAATGTGCGTGACTCCGTCCCCACTATCAACGACCACTCCACTTAAGAGTCCTTGTGCGTAGAGTGTGAGCACAGCCTGGACTGCGATGTACGCCCCACTGAAGCCGTACTTCTCGAACATCACCTGAGAAAAAATTATTTTAATTAAAAGAATGATTTTGAAAATATTCGTTCGAAGAAAGGAAAACGTAAGACATTTCGACAATTTAGTATTTTTTCTTTTTATTTATTCCTCTCTTCAATCATTAGAACTGAGTGCTGTCCTTTCTAAGAAATTATTATTTGAAATTCCTATCGGGATCCCCGTTTATTTACCCGAGGTGTTACGCCTCTGGCCGTAGCCAACTACCGGCACCCCATGAATTTGCATCATTTCCTCCCCCTCCTGCGTCGTTTCTAGCTAGTGAACTAATCCTTAATTCCTTCCGGTTCCTTTTATCCAGTCTCTTCTATGCTAGGGAGGATGTCCTATTTTGAAGAGGGACTTCCTCAGCACCGAGCCGGAAGGAGACATCACTGAATGAGATATGGTCCAGTTTCTCTACTAATCCCCTCCATTTATTCTATTTATTACTTAATAAGATTTTCCTTTGTATATTTTAAGAAAAGTTAATATAGTATTAAACAGGAAATGATAAAAAGTAATTAGATAAGTCTCTTGATTAAGTTAAAACAGTGTCATTAAAAAAAAATAGAATAATAAAATTTTATTTAGGATTTTAAGTTATTTTTATATATACAGTATTTTTGGCTTTTTAGAGGGGGGAAAAAAAAAAAAAAAAAAAATTTAGAAAAAAAAATTATTTTTTTAAATATTATTTTTATTATTTTTTTTTATAAAAATTTAAAAAAAAATTTTTATTTATTTTATAAAAATTAAAAAAAAAAATTAATATAAACCCAAGTAAAAAAAAAAATTTATTTTTGTTTTTTTCAAAACTCGATGTTTGGTTTTGACACACCATTGCATAACAGGATCCATTCAAGGTCTTATTTTGGCTCTGTCTCTATTCTTAACAATAATCCATATGCCCCGGGGCTTGGCGTAGTTGGTAGCGCGCCTGCCTTGTATACCATGGGTCGGGGGTTCGGATCCCAGGCAATCGGATGATTTTATTTAAGGCATTTGGATACCAAAGGGCTTAAATAAAAATGCCTGGACCCCAATATAAATATTTTCATAATAACGGTTATCGTATCTGTCTTATATGGCCTAAGTTGCCGAAAAGACTGTGTGTATGTGTGTGTTGAATGTGAGTGTAAATGGGAAAAAAGTGTTAAAAAAAAAAATCCAGTTTCTAGAATCATGAATCTTCTTGAAATCTAATAAATGATGATGTCAAATTGCGGCCTGTCAACAAATAACATTAAAAACTTGAATAAATATTTCGTTGAAATAAAAAATGGGGAGTTGTAGTCAAGTCATGGACTGTTCCACACAACCCAAACTCTGCTTTAGCAAGGGAATAGCAAGGAGAGTCAGAAGTGTGCGGACTTCTCCATCCTCAAAAAGCCTAAAACCCCATTTGAAATGGTGGAGGGAGTAGGAATAAATTCGGAAATAAAAAGTAAAAATACCTCAATCATTTTTTCACGATTTTTTGTAGGATTCATTGGTGGTTCTGTGAGAAGAATTTTACACTCTCTGGGATCAATGTTCATCTTCTCAGGGCCGAAGGTGTAATCCCATACATGACACATATCTTCCCAATTCCTAAAAAAAAAACAAAAAGAAAAAAATGTAAATACAAATAAAATGCAATGGACTAAACTGTCCAAAGCAGTGGTTCACTTTGTTCCAACGCCTCTCTTAAAATTATTTAATCGTATGACGCCTCCCCCCCCCACCCATTTTATAAAATAAAACAAAAACAAACATTTTTTTGCTAAAAAATATAAATTTATATAAAAATATTTTTTTATTTATTATTTTAATTATAAAATTTGTAATCATTTGGAAAATTGTTCGCTGTGGTTAATATTAGCGCCTCCCCTTAGACTAGTCAGCTCCTCCCTAGAGAGACGCGCCTACCAGTTTGAAAAACGCTGGCCCAAAGATAAAAAGCATTTTACTCCTTATACATATTCTGTTGGATCGACTGGCCCCGGGATTCGAACCAGCAAATTTTTTTTGTTAGGGTTTATCTCTTGCACTATTCCCTCATAAAAATAAAAATAAATTTTTTTTTTTTTACCTGACAATTCCATTTTCCATAGGATAATTCACTTCAAGCATCGATCTCAATTTGCTCGCTTCATCTCCCACCATTAAATCCTGAAAAAAGATTCATTTTTATTATAATTTATTTATGAATTTAAAAGAAAAAAGAATGGAGAAATGAATATACAAAAGTTAAAGGAAATAATTATTTAATAAGAGAATTTAATTCTCCTATTAAAAGCATAATGTTTCAACTAGAGCCAACGGTGACCAGTTTAGAAATAATTATTCACAACTCATTTTATACTATAAGAAGTATATGGAATGATGAAAAAAAAGTCTTATTCTAGAGTTGAACGGAGCGAACGGCGAGTGAAATGAATTTAGAATCCTGTGACGGATGGAATTTTTTTGTTTCATCATCCCAGAATGAGAAAAAAAGAATTTTATATACAAGAGGAAATTACCTCCTTCAAAGTACTCTTCTTGGGAGGCTACAAAATTTTTTCACAGCTATTTCTTTAAGTCGCTTCAGGAGGCAAGCTGTTCGCATGTTTTTGCCGATAAGAAGGCGTTAGGGATTAGCCAAAAAGCCAAACTATTACGGAAATTTGCCAACAGATGGCAGGATGGTAGGTCTATAATTAATCTCATGTATTTTTTTGATTTTCGTTGATCTTTTAATAATGAATAGTTTATAAATATTATTATACATCATTTATGACAGCGTATGCTTATAAGGGATCAGAAAATGCCGGCCATCTTTTGCAACAGTGCTCAACTTATTGGCCGTTATAATTTATTTTTTACTTGATCACCACTTTATTTAATTATTATAGGTTGAATATTAATGATTTTTTTAGATTTTTTTAGATTAAAAAATAAATAAATACAATTTTCATAATAGAACGTTTTTTTTGCATTTTCTAAAAATGAGACCGTCCACATGAAAAGGTACCAAATTTTCACTGGTCTAAATTTTCAGGAGAGCCGACTAAAAAAAGTTCAAAAAAATCAATTTTTTTTATTACTGGGACCGATTCTTTAGTTCTTGACCTTATATGATGAAATATTCGATTCATCTTCTTCTATCCTCGCCTTATTTCCGCGATGCGGGGTTGGCGGATCTTATTTTTTCCCTCCAACCCTATCATGCGTTTTGCGACCGAGAAAGATAGAAAAGGCCGGCTCGTCGCACGGTTGAAAGGAGGAAGGCAGAGACAGGCATACAAAGAATAGGACTGCCTGTCCCAGCTCGGGCAGCTCGTGGTCGCCATCCACGTACCCACAAGTTGTGGGCCCCTGAGCAAATTCGATTCATCAGAATCGATATATTTTATACAAAAAATTTAAAAAAAACAAAACAAGACTTTAAACTCATTTTTCTCAAAGCTAGGTTTTTAACCAAAATTTTAAAAATTCATACCTTACAAACCTAAAATGATACAAAAATTCTAAAAATACCGGCTTGCTCAGCAGGATGTGTTCTGTACAGAAAGCAAAAAAACACAATTTTGACCCCGATGAAGATATGGTACCTTTTCATGTGGACGGTCACAAATATAAAAAAATATTTTTTAATTAATTGTAATTAAAGAAAAAAACATTCTATTATGTAAAATACTCACGAATTTAAATAATTAAAAAAAAAAAACGCATAAAAAAATACTTTAAAATGCCTCAGTAATTTGGGACTAAATAGTTAATGTGCCCTCGACTGAAGACTCTTGAGTAATGAGCCGTGGATGGCGTTTTTTGTGCAAATGAGTGTCACGTGGAGCACTCAATCCGCACATTATTGCACTAAAAACGCCAAGACTGTTCATGCTCAATAGACTGCTTTCGAAAATCAAGTGAGTTTGGCTAAATTAAAGAAAAATCGCCGGAGTATTTGAGTTCTCACGGATCTTCTAGCAGTGGAAAAATTGAATAGCTCAAAGGGATTACTTTGAAGGGGGAATTGTATTTAAAGAAAGATTTTTAAATAAATTTATCATCACCACTCTCGTATATATTGATGATTTCCCACAACAATTATATACATGTGTGTATATATATATAATGTGCTTTGAAATGCCCAGAGAATTGCGTTTGAACCTCATCCATTTGGAAAAGTGATCCAGATTTCAAAAAGAAATACTTACAGGAACATGTTCATATCCCTAGCAGCATGAATAAAAAAAAAACAATTTTGATATAAGTATGTTATTTACATAAAAAAAAAAAAGATTTACGGTGAATTTTTTACAACATACATGCAAAAATTCATGCTTAATACGTTTATTTTTTTTTTTATTTTTAGAAGGCACAACCAACAACTACAACTTGATTTTGTACAGTGGAGGCGAAACAATTTTGAGATCCTCCCAAATACCCACAAGTTGCACCGCCACTGAATTTTGCTTCGGTGTTTCATGCTAATATTCAACAACAACAACCACAACAAACCAACGGAAATATATGAGAAATGCATTGCATTGATTGGGTCTTACAAGTACGTTGTCTTGCTTACTTTGACATACATATCCTCCTGAAAGAAAAAACATTTTTGCTTGGAAATGATGAGATTTTCTTAACGAACTAGATTCTAGACCAGGACTTCTCTGTTGGGTAGAATAAATAATTTTGTGAAAAATTGAGTTTGAGAAATCCTGGTTTAGATAATATCAATTAGAGTTTATAAAATAATAATAATAGAAATATGTTCAAGAAATAATATTATTAGTAAGATCCAAGCAAATTCAGCTCCCAAATCTCTCTGATTAGTTGGAGTTTATTGTATTTCAAATACAATGTTCAGCAAAAACTAGCCTAATCGTAATTTAAAATAGCTCTAGTTTCTACAAACTAGACAAACTTTTATCAAAAAAATTATTTTTTTCCTTTATTTTTAGCGTAGGAGAAACGAAAATTTCATATGCCGAAGCCAGACCCGAAAAATCATGTTGACCGGTGTCATCACTAATAACTTACAACAAATTTGCTTTTCAGCCCAGAATATTTTTTTTACTCCATTGAGGATTTAAAATATCACCCATCATCAGATTAGAGATTGTAGTTTCATCTAAATTAAAGATTTATTTTTATTATAATTATGCAGATCTCTGGTTGAGAGTTTCTAACTAGTTTCGTTTAATCTTGGAGTTTACTATTGGACGATGTCAGGTGTTGTGACTAATTAAGAGTCTTTTATTCTATTAGTGAGAACTTTTTTGTGTTAACAGGTCCACAGTGGATGCTCATTGTAACGACATCATTTGTTTATCTTCAAGATTCCTTTTCGTGGTATAAGCGCCGTGGATTATTATATATGTTCTGAGAAGCTTCCGCGACAGGGTGTATGGATAAGTTTTCTCGGGTCAAGCCTCGTTGGTTGTTGAGATTTACTCGAAGTTTCTGCTTTCCTTTTGAAGCGCCTGGCGACTTGACTTATCTTCTCTAATATTTATAGAGAGATTCCTTTCGGTGGCTTTCACATTGTAGGTTTATTAATTGTTATTTTATTTAATTTATGTGACCACTAGAGTAAAAATAAGCCCGTCTCTTGGCCTGACGTGGGAAAGAAAATAAGACAGACAGGAAATGTCAACCGCAACTCGTGTTCGCTAACTACAGTGACACCCTGAGTGACGGCCCAAAAGAAATTTTAGGCCTATATATACACACAAAAAATCGAGAGAAGTTGATAGAAGACGGTATTAAGTTTGAAGATGGTGTAGTTGCACCGAAAAAGTCAAAGTGCATCTGTCAACACAAAAAATAATTCCAAAAACGAATTCAAATCATAATCTTCTAATAGCAAGTTATAAGAAAAGAAGGGATTGTAATTAGGGCAATATTCGCATATTACTGCTCTATGTGCCATTTCCTATCGCTGATAATGA
>JAKCPI010001774.1:0-14308 GCA_023213315.1 Euborellia annulipes | reverse complement strand
TTCGATGTTTTTTCCAAAAATTTCACGATATTTTCATTTTTTCACTCATATCTTCTAAACAGTTAAAGATATCTTCTGCTATCTGAATTAGTCAATAATCTTATTAATTTGAAAATGAAACCTCTTTTAACTATTTTTGAGGTTTGTTTACACATACCTAAATTCGTGCAAAAAGAACCTCATTTTGATGATTTTGCCGCGGCTTCAGTTCATTTTCATTGTTTTGCTTCAGTGCCTATTTGTCCAATTTCAATAATTTTTTTGCGAAAATGTTCCTCACATTCTATACTTTAAGTCAGGTAAATTTCATTTTTTTGCATCAACCCCTTCTATTTAATTTTCAAGTGCGAAAAAAAATAACACGAAAATTTTCATTTTTTGAGATAGCTTTTTTAAACATCTGTGTCTTTAGACAAGCTAGACAATTGCGGTTTTTTTATTTGATTCAGTACGCATCTGCTGACGACTAGAAAATCCAAAATCATGAAGTATACCCCCTTTTTTTAAATTCACAAAAAAAAACTCCATTTTAGCCGATTATTTTTTTACATTTTTGGCTATATTTTTTTGAATGATGAGGAATATCTCTCAATCTCATAATTTTTGTATTTTTCTACATTAAATTTGGAAAGAGATGAGACCACTTTGCACTGTACTAAGGCATTGTTTTAGCGGCTGTGCCCAGCTTTTGGCGTGATGATTACAAAATTTTTTATTAAAATTTTTCATAATTCATGGCCATATTTCTAAACGATTATCAATGTCTCTAGATGTGATTTACTTTCTATAATCTCACATTAAATTCCACTTTAAAACGAGCCCAGTTTGGACTTGATACAGACCTCTATTTAAGTTCTTTAAACTTTTTTCTAAAAATCGAAAGAAATTTTTATTTTTTGATTTTATTTGTTTGAAGTTTCTTTCAATTTTCGGCTATATTTTCTTGAGATGGTAAGGCCATCTTCGAAATCTCATAATTTTGCTGAATTATTCTACATTAAAATTAGGAAACAAAGGAAACATGTACAGCATTCTCGAAGACATGGTTTAACATTATACTATCTATTCGTCAATCTTTCGAGACAAACTTTTTCAAGTTAGATATTTTTTTTCCGAGATATTTCTATACAATTTTAGCTATATCTTTTTTTAATGGTAAAAGATATCTTGGATTGCACAAAATGTCTACTCACATTTTAGATTACATTTTTGGCAAAAATGAATACCATTTCATTTAATTCAGACATTGTTTAGGGTATTTAAAACCACTTCTAAAATGTAAGAAATTTTTTTGTTTGATTGCTCTGAATGATCCACATTTCCAGTATTCTCAGGCATGGCTTAGTATCTAAAATGAACGAAATTATAGATTATTTCAATTTTTTCTTTAGATATCTTCAAAACATAGCAAAAAAATCGTTTCCGATTCATGTTCCCTCATAGAGCCTTCCACGACCACAACATTTCATTTGGCTCATATTCTTATTTTTTTTTTTACTTAGCGCCGGGTATTTTTAACATTCTTCAGACCCGGAAATTTTTCAAACCCTCCGTACCGACGAAAATTTAGTGAATGAATGAATGAATGTCTAGGATTTTTTTTTTTTTTTTTTAAACATTCACACTTTTTTCTCATTCACACTCACATTCTCACAGTCTTTTCGGCAACTTAGGCCATTTAAGACTTTGACGATGTATGATACCCCTGAATCATACATTGTATAAAATTTCTTTTATTTGATAAAAAGTTTTAAATACTACATCAAATAAAAAAAAATTATTTAAAAATATTTAATTTTTTTTACATATTTAAATTTATAATAAATAATAAACTTTTTCAGATGTCAGAAAAAAGAAATATTTTAAAATTGTTTATTTTTAACTTTGCCCATCAACCGTAGGTTGAGGTAAAGTTAATGTAATCGTAAAAAAAATCGAAATTTTTCTGAAGCTGCCAAAATTCGTTTTGAGGTCCCGTGAATCCATTTAAGTAGTTTTTGGAATGATGTCTGTGTGTGTGTGTCTGTGGTAAATTTTTTCGTCAACGAAAACTCAAAACTATTTGATTGCAATTGGAAGATTTTCGCTGGATAAGATGTATAGGAAAGAACTGGAGAATAAAAACCAGCAATTGATGGACCCTCTCACATCATCTTTAATTGGCAAATATTTCGACTGGCATTACGCCTAGTCATTATCAGTGCAACCAAATGATTTGGTGGACCCATATCAAACAATGGTTGAGGATTATTTTAAAATTTCTCGGAGAAGCAGGGGTCAGACGCAAGTGCAAGCGAAGTTTGCACTTGCGTCTGACCCCTCAGCCCCGAGTACATTTTAAAATAATCCTCAACCATTGTTTGAGGGCCCCTCCACCAAATCGTTACACTGATGATGACTAGGCATCAGTCAATATTTGCCAATTGACTGATGTGAGAGGGTCCATCCAATTGCTGGTTTTTATCTCCAGTTCTTTTTCAAAACTATTTGTTCAATTGTTTTGAAATTTTGCACCCATAAACTAGGGGTAGAGGCCAAGAAGCGAAAAGCTTTTTGGTAAACATCGGACCATTAGGGGGGGGCAAATATTTTTTCTTACATAACCTATACTTTTTTTTATATATTCAAGAAACAAGACTTCCTCCCGAGTAAAATGATATATAATATGTATACCATCGGACCATTAGGGGGCTCTAAGGGGGAGGGCAATATATTCTTTTCTTGAATAGTGGGTGGGCAAAGTTGTGCGCTCGGCTTAGTCCGACCCTTTATTTTTTAATAGGGCCTTGCCCGTCCGATTTCATTTGCATGCCCGTCCCCCTAATCAGTTTATTAAAGTTGAAATTTAGACTTGCTACCCGCCCATAATTTTTTCATGGTCTTCAAAACCCACAGGCCGGGCAGGGCGAATATTCAATTATTTTAAACTTGATTCAGTCTATTTTCATTTGGGCAAAAACCATATGGGCTTTAAAATTAAGGGGAAAACTACTGATCACGTCCCGAGACGCCGCCCGCCAGGGTAGGTTGGAAATGGCGCGGCGAAGCCGCGCCTTCCAACTTGTATAATATATTATTGATGCTATGTAAACAGCCAAGACGAGAAATAAAGCGCTATTTTATTTCAATCTGCTCGTCGATGTTTCGGTTGCTATTCACCCCCTTCCTCAGGACAGAGCAGGTGTCAATTATAACAATTCGGTGTTATTTATTGAGATATTTTTAACATTTATATTACAATGTATAATTATAGAGAGCTTTGATTCGATACAAAATGTTGTTAAAGCAATTCTCTCGATTAGGGGGCGATTAGCACCTGAAACGTCGACGAGCATATTGAAATAAAATAGAGTTTTATTTCTCGTCTTGGCTGCCTACGTAGCATCCTTAATATAGACAATCTCCAGCCAAAGAAAATATATCTATCTATAAAATAATATAATTCACTTATTTCATGATTTTATAACATTAATTAGTTAATTTAAATTATCGGTCGTTGGCTAGGCAACAACGCCAGTAAGGTAGTGTGTATTTAAGTATCTAACCTGCTTGTCTGAGACACAAAAGCTTTGTTTATTGTTATTAAAAATTGTTATATTTAAAAGGTTATGTTTAGATCAAAAATTACAGTTGAAAACTCATCTGTAGATGATGATGGTGACTGGTCGATGCAGCATCCTGCTGGGAACACGTCGGTGGAATCGTTTCAGGTGCCCAACTGCCACGGTGATAGATGACGGTTTGATAGGGCGCATTAATGTAGTTCACAGCATCTTCCCCTGGATCGTGGTCCTGGGAGAGCAAAGAGGAGATAGCAACATTACTGTGTGGTTGTTTACAGGAGGCAGAGCCTCATAAGAAAACGTTATTAAGAGAGCTTCCCAGGCGATGCGTATGCCTTGGCGGCCGGGAGACAATTAAAATTATTATTTTATATAAAAGCAATTAAATAATAATAATTAGTTAATATTTCAATAATATAAAATTTAAATAATAGATGATTGTTGACATTATTAAATAAATAATAATTATTTATATATATAAAAAAAAAAATGATAATTAAATAATTACGCATTAATAAAGATCTCAAGATTCGGGGATATATAAAATTCGCGGGTCCAGGGTGAGAAAGAGACTTGAACATTATAATAATATTATTCTACAATTTTTTTTTTACTCATTAATTAATTGTCATATAGGAGTCGGAATTGGATTGGTAAGGGTACATTCCCCATTAACATAAAAATTGCCCCCTTGACCACACCCCCTTTTTGAGGAAATAGCGTCTATATGTAGATATATATATAATTATGTATATTCTACATCTTTTGAATTCTAGTCAACAATTGGGTCTCTCTCTTTCTCTTTCTCTCTTGCTATTTATAACCTTCAAAAAATTTCAATTTTTTTTTATTATTATTATTCCAGCTCTTGAAAAATTTGTTTTATTTTATATACTAGCCGCGCCGTCGCCTCCGGCGGGCTTCGCTCCCCCAACAAAGTTATTAATAAATATATAATTAATATAAATACTGGAATCTAATTGGTAGTTAGTTAGTAAAGCTCAAAGATGGTTCAAACAGGAACCGAAACAAATACCCATTCCTAACTGGAAATCTCGACTTGATTGGATTTTTCTTTGTAACAAATAATAATTTTGTTTTTTGTTTTTTTGTTTATAGGTTAAAATGTTTCCAGGCAGTGAAAAATTACAAACAGAAAAATGCCGAGATCAAAATCCAACGTGGAATGAATTTTTTGCTTTTGAGGGCGCCAAAGGTGCTGGAGGTTCTGGACTAGAGGCACGACAAAAAGCGATTGCCGAAGCCCTTGACAGGGGCAAATTTATTGTCTTGACTATCGTTGCTTATGACAATTTAGAAAAACAAACCACAATCGGTAAGCAACCAAAATTCTCTATATTTCAAAAACGGGTGGTTTTTTTTGAAAAAAATTCATATAATCAAAATTATTTGGAGTTTAATTTAGAATAATTTTTTCTAAGTATATAAATAACTGAAATATCGATAAAAAAATTAAAAAAACTTCAAGAGTAAAGTACTCTCCGTGGGCTTTATATACAAAAATCAAAATATACATTTTATCCCTTTTTAATTATATAATTAAAATATAAAATTAAAAAAAAAATCGTTTTAACAGATTTTGAGGAAATGCAAAAAATATAAAAAATGACGTCAGTAAAATGTTATATCCGAATGTGTTTATTAAAACTTTTTGTGGCTTGAAATATTATTATTAGAGGAATTTTTAATCATAGACCACATTTTTTTGTATTAAATATTTATTAAAATTATAAATAATGTACAACGTTTCGACTCTAATTCTGCAGCCGTCATCAAGTACTGTGCACTTGCTCCGACTCAAGTGAACTAACTGTCATGTCCGTTACGTGCCTTTTTATATACAGCAACGTCAGCGCCATCTGTCCGCAGTTCTGTGAAGTTAGATTCAAATTTTCCCGCTATTTTTCACTCATTTCCATGAAGTTAGTCACAATTATCAAAGCCAGTGTTTACATAAAAAGCATGATGTTACAATAAGTTTCCTGAGTTTGATTTTAACATAGATGTTATAATAATATTTTAAAGCGGGAAAATTTGAATCTAACTTCACAGAACTGCCGAAAGATGGCACTGACGTTGCTGTATATAAAAAGGCACGTAACGGACATGACAGTCAGTTCACTTGAGTCGGAGCAAGTGCACAGTGCTTGCTAACGGCTGCAGAATAAGCAGTCGAAACGTTGTACAGTATTTATTTAGTATACAAAAATGTGGTCTATGATTAAAAATAATTCCTCTAATAATGTTATATCCGGTTGGTTGATTATTGTCAAAAATGCATTAAGTCAGCTACACATGTATGTAACTGCAAACTTGACAAGCATGCATGTGCAATCTTTTTGTATAAGCAAACTGTAGCGTCTGTAGGAGAATTTTAGGCAAACATTTTAATTGTGCAAGCCGCTTGATGCTCGATTGAATTTTAATCATGCAGAAGCATATTTCCGCAAGCAAAACTCTCCGCCATTTTATAGGCGTCTTGACATTTGATATTTATTATTTATTGTGTCTCTCTTTACAGCAAGTGAGTATTTCTTTTTATCTTCGAATAAATAACCTTCGGAGTTTGATATTTTTAGGTTAATTTTCAGGATAAGCTATTTCTTGAACAAGCATGCTTGTACAAAAAGATTGCACATGCATGATTGTCAAGTTACGTGTATAGCCGCCTTTAGTTCTAAGTTGATTTTTAAAATTTCATCGTATTTCAAAAATTTGGGTCAAACATAGATAGCATTTCTTGTTTTGACTAAAAGAGTTTGTTTTCCAAGCAACTTAATAGATAGACAGGAATTTTTTTTTTTTTTAGGAGCTGTAACACTTCCTCTTGAACGAAAACGTTTTTCAGAAGCACACGGTAGTGGAATTCAATTTGAAACTGGTCGTCTTTGGCAAGCGTTATCTAATATTGACGCAGGATTGACCAAGGTAATTCATCTGAAGATTAAAAAAATGAAGGAAGTGATGATCTCATTGTTGTTATTTCAGGTGCAAAGGAGTTCGGTACGTCAAAGTTTGGATTCTGGCTCGTTTGTTGAAAGAGGTGATCGAGGAGGAAAGGGCGGCATTGAAGTCACACTCTGTTTCTGTCCTGGTGCTGATTCTAGTTCGGAAGCAGTTCTTACTGTCTCCTTTACACGATTCCGTTGGCAGATCTCTTCTGCAAAGGAGCTTCAAGCCAGAAAAGGTAAAAGAAAATTTAGTGGGAAACAAAACATCGCCTAACCCGGAAATGGTAAAAGAAATAAAGCATCTCAATACCCTGAAAAGTTAAAAAGATTTGGCGAGAAAGAAAAAACTTCAATCCCAGGAAAATTAGATAACTTGTGGTAAACAAAACATCACCAAACACAGAAAAGATTAAAGAACTTGGTGGAAAAAAAAGAACTTCACTATCAGAAAAATTAGAAGAACTGGTTGGTAAGCAAAACATTATTAAACAAAGAAATACTAAGAGAATTTGACCCAACTTGCTGGTAAAGAAAAAATCTCCAAATCTAGAAAAGGTAAAAGAATTTGGAGGTAAAACAAAACATCTCCAAACCCAGAAAATGTAAAAAAAAAAAACTTGGTTGTTGTGCTCACCGCTGGCACTATTTAATGTTGTGCCCAAAAGAGAGTTTATGGGCACTTTTGATGTGAGTTGGGGGGACACTTGCAAGTCCCGGGATATTGGAAGTAGGGACTTGAATGACAGAGTTGTTTGGTTTTTGGGTTTTAATAACAATAAATATTTAAGGAGAGGGTGGAGAGATGATAAGAAGATTGTCTATAGGACGATTGGACTGCGCCGAAGTAGCATATGATAGTTCGAATGTTCTAAGTCTAAATAAGACCCCAAGTTCAACACTCCAAATGACCAGACCCAAACCACCAGACTCCAAACGACCAGACCTCCGACCGACAAGGATTCGGTGTAGACGAGGTTCTGAATGTAAGTCCTCTTGGCCACCTGACCGAGGGCGTTTATATCTTGCCCCCGGAGAGAGTTGACGGGTGTAGGAAGGGAGAGTCTTTCTTGTTGATGTTATATTTTGAATTGTAAGTATAATTTGTTTTATTGTTTTCGTCATCGGAATGTGCTAGGCTAAGTTCTTCTGTTTTCTGTTACCAAAGTTGCATAAGGAATTTGATGACAGAGGTATTTTAATAATTAATTAGGACTCCTGTCTTTTCTTTTTATCTTTCTATAATGCTGGGCCACCTCTGTTCAGTCAGTTCCCACGCATAACATGGTGGTAAACAAAACATCTCCAAACTCAGAAAATGTAAAAAAAAAACTTGGTGGTAAATAAAGCATCTCCAAACCCTGAAAAGGTAAAAAGATTTGATAAGAAAGAAAAAACTTCAATACCAGGAAAATTAGAACTGCTGGTAAGCAAAACATCACTAAACAAAGAAAAACTAAAAGAATTTGACCCAACAAAAAATCCCCAAATTTAGAAAAGTTAAAAAGAATTTGGAGGTTAAACAAAACATCTCCAAACCCAGAAAATGTAAAAAAAAAAACTTGGTGGTAAACAAAACATCTCCAGACCCAGAAAAGGTAAAAAAAAAAAAAACTCGGTGGTAAACAAAACATCTCCAGACTCAGAAAAGGTAAAAAAAAAACTTGTTGGTAAATAAAACATCTCCAAACCCTGAAAAGGTAAAACGATTTGGTAAAAAAGAAAAAAAAACTTCAATACCAGGAAAATTAGAACTGCTGGTAAGCAAAACATCAGTAAACAAAGAAAAACTAAAAGAATTTGACCCAACAAAAAATTCCCAAATTTAGAAACGTTAAAAGAATTTGGAGGTTAAACAAAACATCTCAAAAACTCAGAAAAGCTAAAAAGATTTGATGGACAATAAAAGTTATTCAATACCAGAAAAACTAAGAGAAACAAAACATCTCGAAACTATCATTCCCTTTAGATATTAATCTAAAACTTTTATCCCCCTCTTTTAAGAGTTGATGTAGGACAAACATTTATATTTATTTTTTTATTTTTTCAGCTGAATTATTTGTAAAAGTGAAAATCACTACCGGATTGGGTGGAAGTTTGCTTGGCAAATATCGTTCTGAAAAATTCGACCCATGTATCAGTGCAAATTTAACGCCACAATCGTCAAAGGATTGTTTAGTGGTGGTCCTAGAGCCATATCAACATACAAGAGGTCCTCTCTACGGTCACATCCGAGTGTGCGCTAAATACCGATTAGGCAAGTATACACTTTAAGGGTAAATATTTACCTGAATTTGTTTCAAATGTATTAATCCTTCTAAATGAATTTTCTCTAAAATAAAATCAACACTTGAAAATTTCTTAAATACATTGGTGAATAATAAAAAAAAAAAAAAACCCATAAAATTTCGTCAAGTAGTTTAAGAATTAGAAATAATAAATATTAAATTAATTAAATCTCACAATTATTATTTGAAAATAATTCATATATAACTTAAATTTTATTTTCAGAATTTTCCCGAGAAACTCGTCTGGACCCGCTCTTGATCACGGACATAAATATAGGGTGCCCAGACGTTCTCTTTTTGATCTAAAAATATGTATCGGGTATCTTTTCTCAAATTTGGTATTTTGTTTTTCATTTTTCTGCCTCAGTCATTTAGAATCGGGCAAATGGGGCAGTGCGGGATTTAAAGCCGCTTCCCCCCCCCCCCCCTTTACGGCAGATATTGAAATTTTTTCTATTATATAATATCTCTGAGTTCAAATTTTGTATAAATTATAATTTTTTAATAATAAAGAAAATTCTTAAAAGATTTCATTATTTTTGCAATGAGTTAATTACTAACGTTATTTATATTTGTTTTATTCTTTTTTAAATCGATTATTTTCTTAGAAAACTCTATTTTATAATTAGGAAAATAAACTGTAAGCTAAATACATATATTAATATACATAAACTCAAAATTAAAAGTGATTTTAAGATTCTAATCAGCTAAATATAACCCTAAACTTTGCATTCTCAATATAATAAAATTAATGGAGATTTTTAACATATGATGAGTAATATTTATAAATTGAAACCTCTAAAATAATGTTCTAAAAAGATTTCATGATACTTTGAACGGGTATCGTTATAAAAGTTAAATGAAATATTTTTTAATCCCATAGAGATGCATTGAAAATTTGAATTGGCGCTAAAATTAGGAAGAAAGATGGCGCGACCAATAGAAAAAAAGTTCCCGTATGGCCAGACTCTGATATACAGGGACTCTATAATAGACTGTAAGGTGGCGACGCCATCGGCCAAGAGCCATAACTACAGCGTAGACGACGATGACGTCATTAGGCCTCACCCTGTGAGAGAGAGAGAGAGAGAGAGAGAGCAAGATAAGTGAGCTACTGGTTCAGGACATTAACATTTTTTTTAGATGTTGCCGGTAGATTATTTATTTTCAAGATTCTTTTTATAAAGTTGAAAACATGGATAGCCAAGGAAGAAAAGTCATCGTCTGCGACAATGGAACTGGGGTAAATGTTTCTTTTTTTTGTAAATAAACACAATCGATCAAATAACATGATGACACATTGTCCAAACATAACCTGTCACTTTTATTTTATTTTTCATTTTAATTAAATTTTATTTATATTTCGATATGCTTGATTTATTAATTAATAGAAATTACATAATAATATTAACAAATTCATTAAATTTATTTAATGAAAAAGTATAAATATGCATGAATCAATATTTTGAAAATTAATTTGATGAATCACAAAATGATCACACATATCGAATATATATTTAAATCACACCTCTATTCTCTATCTTTTTTTCAAAAAATATTCCTGTTGGTCCAGTTCATACTTTAATGCAGGAGTGAGAATATAATCAAATGGGCTTGTTATTAATGAAAATGAAGAAAAAAATAGCACTTGTATGCATTTCTTTTATTAGTTGGCTAATGTTTTGTTCCCTGGTCAAACAACAACGATCTCTTCAACTTCGATAAAGTGAAAATCCTGGGTTATGAAGATAATTATTATAAGGGTCGCCTGTCTATTTATTTCAATTGAATTGGCTACCAACCAATTGAATTAAATAAGAGACCCGGTCTAAATGGCCTCCAATTCCGAAAAAGACCTTAAATTTAAAAAAGAGAGGCTTACTTACGGATTTCCGTGAATATTTCCATTTTCAAGTAATTTATGCCTTTGAGCATCATATAATTTCATCATATATATATACTAGACGCAAAGCCCCGCCTTTGGCGGGGCTTTTCGTCTAGCCGAGGCTGCGCCCCTGGACTCCCTTGCTCGCCTACTTATATACATACCGGTACATACAAACATTTTTCCCTTTCCATTTTTATATATAGAGATTATTTTAACGCTTAATTATTTATGAACTTAAGATTTTTTTGTGAATCATATCCTTTCCGGGACTCTCCCGGTACACAGACAAAAAATTTACGCCGATATTTTAGAATTTAAAATGTAAATAAATAAAAAAAAATCGTAAACATGGGTAAATATTTATATTTTGTTACCATGGCAACCATTTCTCCTAATTTTTATTTTTTTCTTAAATTAACGGATAATTACTCATTAACTTATTGTTATTTGTGAAACAAAACCTGTCCGGGATTCTCACAAACATACACAGAAAATTTCATCATAATTGGTTCAGGTCGTTTAGGAGGAGTTCAGTCACATACACACGTACAGAAGAATTATATATATAAAGATTTGGATGTCAATATAATTGAGATTCTTACTATGTATATATATTCTTACCTAGATTTTACTGTATATTTATTTTTTATACTAATGAACTTGATATTTGCTTTGTTTCAGTTTGTAAAGTGTGGCTATGCGGGTTCCAATTTCCCAGCGCACATTTTCCCATCAATGGTCGGAAGGCCGATTATTCGAGCTGTCAATAAAATAGGAGACATCGAAGTCAAGGTAATTAATAAACATTTTAATAAATTCCTTATTTTATATCAATACTAATCACAAAGCTAGATAATGTAATCAGAATTTAAATATAGAAAATAGTTAAAGGATAGCGGATGGCAGCCAGGAAAATTAAAATCAGATTAAAATCAATTTCTATCAGATTTTTCTTTATTTTATATTTTCTAGCTTCCAAAACGTCGACATTCAAATAAAGAAAAATCTGATAAACTTTGATTCTATTTTTATCTGATTTTATTTTTCCTGGCTGCCATCCGCTATCCTTATTAAGTTAGACAGTCATTATAAAAAATAGATATTTTTTTTGAGTTTCAATTGATAAATATTATCTGAAAGAAAAGGGGATAATAACAACTAAAGATATGATGAAAAGATGATAGAAAAAATGAAGGTCTGAAGGTTCTGTCCAGATATTTACCTACTTTCCAACCCATCATCATGATAAAGATTGTATAAAATATTTTCTTGCCACCAACAAGATATCTTTTGAAATATATATATACACTGCCTGTTAAAATACAGTGTAACACTTTGTTTATTTCTTTTGAGGACAATTTCATCTATCTTAAAGATTTTATAATTTATAAAACAATATTAATATAAAATATTTTATACATTTTCTAGTAAATTTAAATGATTTTAATTCAAAAATTTCAATTTAAATAAAGGCGAAATTGTCGATATTTTTGTTGTTATTAGCCAAGATTTTTATAATTTCTCTTTGGAAATTCTTATAAAAAACAAAATTCCGAATTAATATCTAAACATATCGGGAATATATCGGTATAGAGACACAAATTGAATGTCTACTTATTTTTCTTTATTATTATATATTAATTTGATTAAAATTTTTTGAATTTGGAAATGTATAATAAACGAATAGTTCATATTAAATAGATAAATTAAATTTTTATTCAAAAAGCAACAATGTGTTACATTTTGTAAAAGCGCTATGTATCTATAAATATATATTCATTATCAGCGATAGGAAATGGCACATAGAGCAGTAATATGCGAATATTGTCCTAATTACAATCCCTTCTTTTCTTATAACTTGCTATTAGAAGATTATGATTAAATGAATTCGTTTTTGGAATTATTTTTTGTGTATAACAGATGCATTTTGACTTTTCGGTGCAACTACACCATCTTCAGACTTAATACCGTCTTCTACCAACTTCTCTCGAATTTTTTTTGTGTATATATAGGCCTAAAATTTCTTTGGGCCGTCAGTCAGGGCTCTCACTGTAGTTAGCGAACACGAACTGCGGTTGACATTTCCTGTCTTTTTTTTTTCCCACGTCAGGCCAAGAGACGGATCGGCTTATTTTTACTCTAGTGCTCACATAAATTTAATAAAATAACAATTAATAACAAACCGAAATCTCTTATATATATATAAATATTAGAGAAGATAAGTCAAGTCGCCAGGCGCTTCAAAAGGAAAGCAGAAATTTCGAGTAAATCTCAACAACCAACGAGGCTTGACCCGAGAAAACTTATCCATACACCCTGTCGCGGAAGCTTCTCAGAACATATATAATAATCTACGGCGCGTATACCACGGTATTTACTAAGAAATCTTGAAGACAAACAAATGATATCGTTACAATGAGACATCCACTGTGGACCCCTGTTAACACAAAAAAAGTTCTCACTAATAGAATAAAAGACTCTTAATTAGTCACAACACCTGACATCGTCCAATAGTAAACTCCAAGATTAAACGAAACTAGTTAGAAACTCTCAACCAGAGATCTGCATAATTATAATAAAAATAAATCTTTAATTTAGATGAAACTACAATCTCTAATCTGATGATGGGTGATATTTTAAATCCTCAATGGAGTAAAAAAAATATTCTGGGCTGAAAAGCAAATTTGTTGTAAGTTATTAGTGATGACACCGGTCAACATGATTTTCGGATCTGACTTCGGCATATGAAATTTTCGTTTCTCCTACGCTAAAAATAAAGGAAAAAAATAATTTTTTTGATAAAAGTTTGTCTAGTTTGTAGAAACTAGAGCTATTTTAAATTACGATTAGGCTATTTTTTGCTGAACATTGTATTTGAAATACAATAAACTCCAACTAATCAGAGAGATTTGGGAGCTGAATTTGCTTGGATCTTACTAATAATATTATTCCTTGCACATTTTTTATTATTATTATTTTATAAACTCTAATTGATATTATCTAAAACAGGATTTCTCCAAACTCAATTTTTCACAAAATTATTTATTTCTAAGAAGTCCTGGTCTAGAATCTAGTTCGTTAAGAAAATCTCATCATTTCCAAGCAAAAAATGTTTTTTCTTTCAGGGGAGGATATGTATGTCAAAGTAAGCAAGACAACGTACTTGTAAGACCCAATCAATGCAATGCATTTCTCATATATTTCCGTTGGTTTGTTGTGTTGTTGTTGTTGAATATTAGCATGAAACACCGAAGCAAAATTCAGTGGCGGTGCAACTTGTGGGTATTTGGGAGGATCTCAAAATTGTTTCGCCTCCACTGTACAAAATCAAGTTGTAGTTGTTGGTTGTGCCTTCCTAAAAATAAAAAAAAAAAAAAAAAACGTATTAAAAGCATGAATTTTTGCATGTATGTTGTAAAAAATTCACCGTATATCTTTTTTTTTTTTTTATGTAAATAACATACTTATATCAAAATTGTTTTTTTATTCATGCTGCTAGGGATATGAACATGTTCCTGTAAGTATTTCTTTTTGAAATCTGGATCACTTTTCCAAATGGATGAGGTTCAAACGCAATTCTCTGGGCATTTCAAAGCACAT
>JAKCPI010001772.1:0-31607 GCA_023213315.1 Euborellia annulipes | reverse complement strand
ATTTTATTAGATGATAATAATGTTTAATTTAGTAAAGTGTAAATTCTTACTAAAAAAGAAATTAGCATCAGATTAGAAGACATAATTGTTTGTTTTTTTTTTCAGTAGAGAGACAATAAACTCAATAGCAGACACTATCAGGGATTAATCCTTAAAGGGGTTTTACAAAAATAATGTAGTTAAATAAGTAATTTTGGTTTTTTAATTTAATTGTAAAGAATGGAGATTACTCACCAAATAATCAACAAATTATGAGATTGTCCATCTTCAAGAATTTTAACCTTGAATTATTATTATTATTTGAAATTCCTATCGGGATCCCCGTTTATTTACCCGAGGTGCTTTCGTGCACGAAGACACACACCTCAAACCCAACAGGCCTCTGGCCGTAGCCATCGACCGACACCCCGTGAAGTTACATTATTTCCTATCTCTAACTCCTCCTCCTGCTTTCGTCTCTAGCTAGTGAACTAATCCTTATTTCTGGTTCCACCCCGATCCTTTAATCCAACCTCTTCTATGCTATGGAGGATGTCCTAGTTGATGAGGGACTCCCTCAGCACCGGCGTGTAGCCTGCTCCTTTCGAAGAATAGATCACTGAGAGGGAATCTTCTTTACGTCCCTTCCTAATGATGGGATGTCACAGCAACTCTCTTTCCTCGTAGAGTTGTCTGGGAGCTATTGTGGTGAGATCCAATATTCCAATCCAGTGACTGCTTGAGGATTTGTTTACATTAAATAAATATTTTTATTATATATTCCTTCCCCTCTCCTATGCTAAACTTTGATTGGTAGCATCTACTCTTTTCTATTCACTCATACATCTATAACTCCTGAGGTTAATGGCCTGAAATATATCGAGTTTTAAATTCAAAATTTTTCTTTCATTTATAACCTAGTGAAATCTCATATACATTAAATAATTTTACAAACAAGAACACGCTTAAACTTGGAGTTAAAAAAATGAGTTTTTTTCCCATATAGTTGGAGATCTGAAGAGTTAGAAAAGTTTTGTCAAGTTAGCTACAAAATAAAGAAATCATTTTTAAAAATTATAAAAAATTAAAATGATTAATTAATGCTAATTAATTTTTTAACAAAAATTAAATTATTTCTAAAATATAAACTAGTCTTGTCTTTCTAATTTCATCCTGTTAGTTAAGTCTTATACCGAATTATGGTTCTTAGCTAACATAGACCTAGGCTCTTATTTAATCATATAATTAGCTTAACTAGATGTGAAAAGATTCGGAAGTTATAGTCAACAGCTAAACTGAGGGATAGATCTGAAATAACCGGATCTTAGAGAAATGAACGTTTTAAAAAGTAAACTTCTTAATTTTAAAAGTTATGCAATATATATACATATATTCCATTGAATTTTTATCCACCATCCATATTTTTTATTATAAAAATATTAAATACCGCATATAATAAATTATTTTGTTAAATTTCATTATACCCATATCATCGGATATTTGGTGTAATTTGATTGATCTTACTGCATTGTTATAAACTGACAAGCGAGAGGAAACATTGATTTACTATTATATCAATCAAATTGAGACAGAGTAAAAAATATAATAGTTTGACCGAGGATAATTTGCAAAATTGAACAAAAATTATATATTTTAAAATTTATAATATTTGTAATCAATGGGAACCTAATTTTGGATACTAACTCCTTTATTTATTAATTATACATTTTTTAAGAATTGGAATCTTTCTAAAGACTAGCCCCCTAATTTATAAAACCTTAAACAACGTTTTAGATTATTTAAAAAGCATTTTAGCAAAATCCAAATTCTTAAGCTTAAAATCTAGATTAACTTCCTATTTAAATTAAAATGCCAAGACCCCTTGTTTAAGGCCGTTTTAAGTTAACTATAAACCAAAAGTAGTTGGTCAAAAATATTTATTTTCTTCCTCAATCAAATTTTGGCTTCTTTTTCTTATTTTTCCTAATTCAATATTTATTTAAATTACAATAATGTTGATTGTTCAATTATTTGTATTAATTCTATAAGTATTATTATTAAGAACGATCAAAACAAATTGGTTTGACATATAAATATATTTCTTAATGTCCGCCAGATGTCAACTTAATGCAACAAATTCTGGAAAATGGCGGAGGTTTTTGCTTAAATTTGATTTTAGTTAATGGACAGTTTAAATGTGAATAGAAAGTTTACAAAAATACATATTATCGTTTAACAGTTGAATAATTAAAAGGCTTTTCAAATACTCTTTTATGAATTAGGCGGTAGAAAAATAACATATAAAATGGTGCAGTCACAGCTTTATCACTTAATAATTCAAAAATATTTAATTCCAAATCTTTAGAATAAATACAAAGCCGCTGTGTCTTGATCTACTGGTATATTAAATCTCACTCAAAAAAAAAAAAAAAATGAAATAATAGGAATAATCCTTTGAATTATTTTATTCTAAATAGGCCTCTGTATATGAATGAAAAAGATTTTATAATATTTAAAGGAAAAAAAGAAGGAACGAATGAATTTGTTATTTTCTTTGTTTTTAACCCTCAACAAAAACGAATAAAAGGTTTATAGTCTGAATTTAAGTTATTATTTTAGAAGAACAAAGGAAGTTTAAAGAGAGTCGTTTTATTCTTCTAATGCTAATTATAAACGCAGCAGTGACAATTGGTGATTATTCAAATAGGGCATAATATGTTGTTTATATGGAGCTTTAAATGGATTTCCTTCCATTTCTATATTGTACCAAAGTTAGGAAGTCAGAAATAGATGGAAATAGGAGAGGGGGAGGGGGGTTATTGTTTATATTATACAACTGTATATCGAATAATTCTCACTCCTTGGCAACAAGTTAATCCAATGCAAGTTGGCGGAGCAGTGATCAAAAGCGAAGCAAAAGTGACCTCCTGCCATTTACATATGATATAAGCTTATAAGCATGGTTTGAAATTGTCCGGCAACCCGGATTAGCCTATCCATTTCCATTTACGTATATTTCCTATGACTTTTAATCAGCTCTTGGAATTACCCCCACATATATAAACCCACTCATGAAATGACCTAAAATCTATCAACTTTACAAATTGGCCATGTCTGAAGAAAAGACAAAAGGATTTTAAAATTTTCATCCTAATTCCTTTACATAAACGTTGATCTGTATGTGTAAATGGACCTTGTAAAGTTTAAAATTTTGATAAATGAAAACAGAAAAGGACAAATTATTCGAAGTCTTAGGGAGCCTAATAAAGAGACCCTCACTATGATAATTATTTTATTCCATCGTTATGGTAACAAAATATAAATATTTTCCCATACTTATAAATTTTACTTATAAATTCGAATATACCATACTGTCTCAAACTAAATATGTTGACACAAAAAATCTGGTGCGACCAGTCACACCAGATTTTTTGTTCAAATAGTCAAAAGAGTGTGTGGTTCGCTTCTGAGGATGACACATATGGTGTCGAAGAGCGCATCAAGTGTTAATATCAAATTAATATTTTATTGAAACAGAAAACCTTGTGAATTTAATTCTCCTATTAAAGCATAATGTTTCAACTAGAGCCAACGGTTACCAGTTTAAAATTAATTCAAATAGTCGTTACTCGAGTCTTCCAGTAGCTGCCTTAGAAAAGAATTGCTGGCCATTCTCCCGTTCCAAAATTTGATTATTTAATAGTTAAGGCGGCTACACACGTAACTGCAAACTTGACAAGCATGGATGTGCAATCCTTTTGTACAAGCAAACTATAGCGTCTGTAGGACAATTTTGCGCAAGCATTTTAATTGTGCTAGCCGCTTGATGCTCGATTAAATTTTAATCATTCACAAGCATATTTGCGCAAACAAAACTCTTTATAGGCACGTTCGCCATCTTATAAACGTTTTGACATTTGATATTATTGTGTGATAATATATATATATTAATTCATTTAATATTTCAATTTAAATATTAATATTTATTGTGTCTCTGTTTACAGCAAGTGAGTATTTCTTGTTATCTTCCAATAAATTTGTAAATAAGTTTTTAGGTTAATTTTCTGCATGAGCTGTTGCTTGCACAAGCATGCTTGTGCCGTTTGGTGGCGAAGGAAATTTGTGCATGCTTGTACAAAAATATTGCTTATGCATGCTTGTCAAGTTTGCAGTTACGTGCATAGCCGCCTTTAGATAAAAAGTTGTGTAAATAAAATAAGGTTCACAAATAATGAATAAAATAACAAACAAACGAGGAAAACCTATTGGGTTAATAAATATTTATATGTAATGAAATTAAAAATGAAATGGAAAATATATTATTAAAGAAAAAACGTTTTTGAATCAGACAATGGCAGAATCCGTGGAAGGATACTTGAGAATGACGTTTAAAATTCAATACGTTGTAGAAAGCAGCAGAGAGGTCAGGAAAATTTGGTGGTGGGGGGTATCTACTTGGGTACTTGTTCGAGCAGAGCCTTCCTATTCACTGGCAAGTGGAGAGTAACTATTGTAAATGGGCGCTCATACGATTTAAGTAGTTGACTTAAGTTATTGAATTAAGCTACTCGTTATAGCTACTATCCTCATGTAAACAAGGCATAAGACTTGAAAATATTCTAGCATCAACTCAAATGAAATTGCATCAGAAAAATTGATAGCTTTCGAAGTGTTTTAGCGAAATTGTAACATTTTTTCTACAATATTTACCACTCTTTAGAAAAATATATAATTTAGTAAGAAATTAATAAAAACTCTGAATTATTTTAATGAATATTGATTACTTTTCTCACACCCTCAATAACATTTTTTACTGCCCCTATTAGGCTTTAAGTCTTAAGGTGGCTACACACGTAACTGCAAACTTGACAATCATGCATGTGCAATCTTTTTGTACAGTGAGCGACACAATTAAGTCCCCATCTGATAGCTTTAGCCTTAAGTATATGGTGTATAGTGAAATAATTTTAATGACCGAAAATGTAAAATCTGGTACAGATGATTTTATTTTACCTTTTCAAATTTAAAATTATTTCACTATTTACCATATACTTAAGGCTAAAGCTATCAGGTGGGGACATAATTGTGGCGCTCACTGTATGTCAAACTCGGAAGGTTATTTATTCGAAGATAACAAGAAATACTCACTTACTTTAAACAGACACAATAAATATTAAGTAATATTTAAATTGAAATTGTTAAATGAATTAATATATGGGGCATTCCACGCCAACTCGACCACTTCTGAACCCGACCATTTTTGATTTGGCTGAAACTTTGTCATCTTTTTATACCCTATTGAAAACGTGTTTGAGAATTTTTTCAGATTTTACGACCCAGCCAAACAAAAGTTATAGCATTTTCAAAAAACATCGATTTTTTTTTTTAAATAACCGTAAAACTGTCAAAAATTAACTTATCGGGACGATTTTTTTTTTGAAATTTTTGTCTTTAAATGTACTTTTCAGAAAAAAATATGACAAAATTTTACAGATTCATCTTGAACGTTTTTTTTGACATTTTCGTAAAAAAACAAAAATTTCGGGATGAATGACACTTTTTTTTAATTTTTTTTTTTTATAAAAAACTTTGATTTTTTCTACAAATGCTCTGAAAATTTCAGAGTGGGATTATTTCGCTTTCTATTTTTTTTTATTTTTGAAAAAAAAAATTTTTTTCTCCGCTTATTTATCATGATGGTGCTCTTAAATTCTTCCAGGATTGACTGAGATTCTAGAAAATTGAAGAAAAATAATAATAATAATAGTTAGAGGTGATGAAAATCGAGAAAATTCCATTTATCCTGAAAAAATTAGAAATTAGTTGTGTATTCAACTACTGAAGTATTTGAAGCGTCAAGTAAAAGCTTAGAAACATGGGCGTAATTAGGAGGGTGCCAGGGGGGGCCTGGCCCTCCCCAGAAAGCTCCTTGCCCCAAGAAAAATTGAAGGGGGGGCCATGGGACCAGCCATCCTCCGGTGGGCCTGGAAAGCCCCATATTTTCTCAATTTTTCTTGAGGCAAGGAGCTTTCTGGGGAGGGCCAGACCCCCCTGGCACCCCCCTAGTTACGCCCATGTTTCTAAGCTTTTATTTGACGCTTCAAATACTTCAGTAGTTGAATACACAACTAATTTCTAATTTTTTCAGGATAAATGGAATTTTCTCGACTTTCATCACCCCTAACTATTATTATTATTATTTTTCTTCAATTTTCTAGAATCTCAGTCAATCCTGGAAGAATTTAAGAGCACCATCATGATAAATAAGCGGAGAAAAAAATTTTTTTTTTTCAAAAATAAAAAAAAAATAGAAAGCGAAATAATCCCACTCTGAAATTTTCAGAGCATTTGTAGAAAAAATCAAAGTTTTTTATAAAAAAAAAAAAAATAAAAAAAAAAGTGTCATTCATCCCGAAATTTTTTTTTTTTTTTTTTTTTTTTACGAAAATGTCAAAAAAAACGTTCAAGATGAATCTGTAAAATTTTGTCATATTTTTTTCTGAAAAGTACATTTAAAGACAAAAATTTCAAAAAAAAAATCGTCCCGATAAGTTAATTTTTGACAGTTTTACGGTTATTTAAAAAAAAAAATCGATGTTTTTTGAAAATGCTATAACTTTGTTTGGCTGGGTCGTAAAATCTGAAAAAATTCTCAAACACGTTTTCAATAGGGTATAAAAAGATGACAAAGTTTCAGCCAAATCAAAAATGGTCGGGTTCAGAAGTGGTCGAGTTGGCGTGGAATGCCCCATATATATTAAATAAATATCAAATATCAAAGACGTCTATAAAATGGCGGAGAGTTTTGCTTGTGCATGATTAAAATTCAATCGAGCATCAAGCGGCTTGCACAATTAAAATGCTTGTGCAAAATTCTCCTACAGACGCTACAGTTTGCTTGTACAAAAAGATTGCACATCCATGCTTGTCAAGTTTGCAGTTGCGTGTGCAGCCGCCTTTACTCATACCCATTAAACCGGAATTTGAAAGAAAATTTATCATTTTTGCATTTTTATATTCTTTGTTAGTTCGTATCTACCTTCAATGTCTTCTCTAAGCAGATCCACCAATAAATTTATTTATTTATTAATGATAACTAGAGACCGGACAAAAAAGCATAAAAAAATGGAAAAAAAAGTGCTTAAAAAAGCATAAAAATCTTGAATAAAAAGCTGTTAAATAAGCATAAAAGCTGAAAAAAGCATCTCATAAGCAACTTCTACTCATACCAATGGAGGATACAAAGGGGGGGGGGGGGGTAAGGAGGTAATTAATTTTAATATAAAATTTTAAAAATTAATACTTAAAAATTTTATTTGTATATATATTCTAGTAAACAAGTACAGAATGCAACTTTAAATTAACGAAAGTGTGCGGCCAGTCCCACCAGATTAACCCCCCTGCGAGGGTCTGCCACAGTCCGCCCCAAGTAGGGGGTCCAGGCGGGCCCGAGCCAGAGTAGGGAAGGGGCGATTTGCGCAGTTGACGAAGGATTTGCTTTACATGAACGTTTTGCTGAATAATGTTTTGAATGATTTTTAAAAATCTTATAGCCCTCGGGCTTGGCGTAGTTAATAGCGCGCCTGCCTCGTATACCAATGGTCGAGGCAGTCCGATGATTTTATTTAAGCCATTTGGATACCAAAGGGTTTGAATAAGAATGCCTGCACCAGACAAATAACGAGTATCGTTTAAAGTCTTAAATGGATAAATTTTTTCGGGGGGGGGGAGCCTGAACTCAAAAATTTTTCTGCGGAAAATTTTTTTTAACGAACTAAATTTTTTCCACTACTTTTGTTTTTGCTGAACCAAAATTTTCCGCCCCGCGGAAAAATTTTTTTCCCGCCAGTGAAAATCATTTTACCTTTTTTAGAGATACGAAAATTTTGCCGCTCGGCGAAACATTTTCCCTTTTTTTACAGGGCTATATTTTTTCCCACTGCGGGGCCGATCAAGCATTTCGGGGGGGGGGGGGGGGCGAGATCCCCAAATGTCTGTATATCCCTATATATGCATTTGGAAAATTTGTGGGGGGCGGGCCCCCTCCTCTCATATATGCCCCTTGTGTATGCGTGTATGAATGGAAAAAAGTGTTTTTTTTAATAAAAAAAAAAAAAATATATTATAAATATTCGTAAAATAAGCATAAAAACTCAAAATAAGCAAAAAAAGCATAAAAAATGCAATCTCAATGCACTTAGTTTTTCGTAATTCGTGTAGAAATTAAATATCTAATGGTTGCTTATAAAATTGAGCAATAAGCATTTTGCTTAAAATCCGGTCTCTAATGATAACAAATACACTCATATTCTCTGGCTGTATTCCGAACCACTAAAAGCCTATTTGTAGCCATACTACTCTAATTTAATGAACCTTCACCCCCATATCAATTTCTATTCTAATTGCATTTATTTTATTTAGTTACCACTAACTAACAATCACTAACTCTCCTATTAAAATTTACTAATTAATTAATTAATTAAAATTCACTCCGATCCAATCATTTTATTAATGTATTTGAAACATGGGTGGATTATTGAAACAAAATTATTTCCAATATGAAATTATTTAATTAAGAAAAAGAATTTTAATAAAATTTCTCAACTAATGGAATAATGTATACTAAAAACGCAAATTATTTTTTTTTTTATCTAATTCGAAGATCATATTGCGCTTCTTCCCTATGAACAGTTCGATTAAAGGGGGCTCGCTGGTGTAGCGGGCTAGGGTGTCAAGGGTGTCAGTCTCTACGAAGAAGATCCGTGTTCAAATCCTGGGCGTGCGGGATTTTTTCATTAAATAAAAATATTTATTTAATGTAAAGAAATCCTCAAGCAAGCACAATGGAATATTGGAATATTGGATCCTCAGGAAACTCTACAAGGAGTTGCTGTGACAACCCGTCCTGTGGAAGAGACGTAAAGAAGGTTCCCTCTCAGTGCTGCATTCTTCGAAAGGAGTCGGTGCTGAGGGAGTCCATCCTCAACTAGGACATCCCCCCTAGCATAGAAGAGGTTGGATAATAGGAACCGGTTGGAACCAGAAATAAGGATTAGTTCACTAGCTAGAGACGAACGCAGGGGGAGGAGTTAAAGATAGGAAATAATGTAACTTCACGGGGTTCCGGTAGATGGCTTGAGGTGTGTGTCTTCGTGCACGAAAGCACCTCGGGTAATTAAACGGGGATCCCGATAGGAATTTTTTTTTTTTTTTTTTTTTTTTTTGGAATGGGTGCATAAGGTCCGAAGACCTATAATGACCAATAGTCACATGCAGCCAGGAAGAAAATAAAAACAAAAGGAGAAGCATAAAGGGGAAACTCAACTGCGGGAACTGAGAAGATGCCTGTTGAGGTTAGACTTGAAAGTCTGAAGATTGTAGGTTTTGGGGAAGATAGACGCAGGGAGCTTGTTCCAATCACGGGAGGTCATGGGGACAAAGGAAGAATGAAATTGTTTTGTTCTGTTAGTCGTGATCTGAACAGCATAGGGATGCTGGGAAGATGCCTCTCTTGTGTTCCGTGAATATGTTGCATTGGGTGGGATAATTGATTTTAATTCGGCAGAGCATTGACCATGGTAATACCTGTAGAAGAGAGATAGTGAAGATACTCTTCTTCTATGATCTAGTGACTGTAGGGATGCAGTAAGGGTAGAATCACCTATCAGTCTAATTGCACGCCTCTGTATGGCTTCCAAGGAGGAGAGAGCGTCTTTCGACTATTTAATAAAAAAAAAAAATTAAAATATTTTTGAAGAAATTTATTATAAAGTCATGTCTAGTTGAAAAAGACGGGGAGCAGGCGACTAAGTTTAAAGCGGCTTAATAAAGAAAAATGACATTTTTTTAGGATATTTAAAATTACAAAAAAATTTTTGCCTCATAGATCACGATTATATTTTTAAGAGTAAAAGATTCCAACTTAACCGATTGTCATTTTTTCATATCTATATAGGCCTATATAAAAATGAAATGGGAAAAATGTATGTATGTATATGTTCTATAAAAATCAACAATTTTTAATAAATCTATTTGAAATTTAGTAGACATACCAGTATAGTACATGGATCTGGGACTAGGTAGTAATAATCTGAATCTCTTAAACATTTTGGAAAAATAATTATAATCAAATTTCTTCAATATGGGAACACAAAATTAAGTTGGCTTGGAAATTAGAGAGCGTCATTTGTGCTCTGTGAGTCAGTTTTCCAAGTATACCAACAGGTCTGTGGGCGGGGCTACGCATCAGTTAAAAAAGAAGAGAGCACGCATACGACTGACCCTTTAAACAGTCATAAATAGACCCTTTTGTCCTGTGCCCAGTCGGTAACCTCGTTTAAACTCAAGATCCTTTCTTAACATCTTAACACTTGCATTGCAACAAGAAATATCACTAAATTGACAATAAACTTGCCCGACGGGGGCGCAGCCCCCTGGCTGGACGCCGAAGACGGGCTTTGCGACTAGTAATTCATATAATTCCGGCTAAAAAAAAAATAAGAGTATAAGCGAGAAAGGGAAAGAGAGGAGAGAGAACTTCAGAAGGAGAATTATTGAAGTCGTGTCAAAATTAAGAATAAGAAGAGAATGACTAAATTGTAAACTTTTACACTAGAAGAAGAAAGTTTGTAATTAAATTCAAAGAGTTTCTGTCCCAAAATAAAATTTAAAACCCTTCTCTATTTTCTTTTAAACAAAATACAAATGAGTCTATTTGCCATGGACTATTTTTTATTTGAAATACAGTAGCAAACAAAATTTTTTATTTACCGGGGATAGACATAATGAAAACCGGACATAGAGACAATATTTATCAGCCCCCTGGAGCGTGACAATAAGCTTTTAAACAAAATCGGCCAAAGAGTAATAGTACTTTTTCAGTTTTTTTCGATTTTCTCAAAATTGGTTTGATTAAAATTCAAAAATCAATTATTTTTTAGATGCTCTTTCAAATGTATATTCTCATTTTGCCGTTGATATCTTCTGAAGACCACTTTATTCTTGTACTTCATAGGGAACATAGGATAAATGCTTCTGTAACTGTCGCACAGCACACAATTTTCGATTACCGAAGGCGCTTGTCCCACCAGATTTTTTTTTATATATTGTACAGCTGACGTGTTGGTTCGGGTTTGACCCATCTTCGGAACTATAGTAACGTTTCCACTGTTCCAAAAATGCAAATTATTTTTAGCTTTTTCTAATTTCAATGGCCGCCGAAAGCGGGCTTTACCACTTGTATAGTATAACAAACTTTCTCTTATCTTTGGTAATCGCAAGTTGTGTTCTGTGCTTGTCACACCAGATATATATTTAGTTACCGGCGATATATTAGAAAATACGTATATATTTTGTTACCATGGCAACAATTTCTCCTATCCTTTCTATGAAGTACAAGAGTAAAGTGGTCTTCAGAAGATTTCAATGGCAAAATGAGAATATACATTTTAAAGAGCATCTAAAAAATAATTGATATTTAAATTTTAATCAAAATAATTGGAGCGAATTTTGAGAAAATCGAAAAAAACTGAAAAAGTATCAATAAAGTACTAGTACTCTTTGGCCGATTTTGCTTAAAAGATTATTTTCACGCTCCTCGGGGAGTGTCTAATTTAGCTCAATTCCTTCTTGCTTTAAATTGAACACACACACACAGACAGACCATGTCGCGAAAACCACTTTTTTGGACTCAGGGGACCTCAAAACGTGAAGATCCATCAAAATCTCGATATCGAATTTTTGACATGAATCCAATACTTTCTCTCTATATATATTAACATATATAGAGGTAAGAGAAAATAAAAAGTAATCAAATACCTTTCAGTTCATTAGATTGATAAAATTAAATGGTATTTAATTAAACTAATGTGCTTATTACTTAATTAAAATGTTATTTCATTGAATATTATTGGTTAGATTTTATAAAAAAAAATTTAATCATAATTATTTATCGGGAAGCGTGCATGTGCAATGTCGCATTGCAAATGCACCCGGGGCGCGCAATTTATTTTATGCAATTCTATTTAATTAAAAGTTTTTTTTTTTTTTTTTTGTTTTATAATCTCCAATACTTTTTGAATATAAAATTAATTTTATAGAAATATTTTATTAGAATATCAAAATAAAATATTGAGACCATCTCATTATTAATCTTCATTCGCGTGCTCGGATATAAAAAGTCTATAAAATTCTTAACTACCCTTTTCGAACTTTCATTTTCTTCAAGATTACTTATCTGATAAATCAGAAAAAAAATACATAGTTGTATGGGAGTTAACTATTTAAAAAAAAAACGGAAATTATGTTTTTACGAGAAAATAAATAACTTCATTTAAAAAAGATTAATTGACTTTGAGGGGAAATAATTTTAATGTGAGAAGGAAATTAATAAAAATATATTTTATTAGTAAATTTTTCCATCTTACTAAAGAGAAGATTCTAAATCTCCCCTTTTCTAAATTAAATGTTTTAAAAAACTTAAATTTCTATCTAATAAAATAAAAGTGCCCTTCAGATTTCACCATATCGATACAAATTCATTCTATTAAGGGGCCCTGTTCAGGAGCGACGTCTAATCGTACTTTAAAAGAAATCTAGACTATTATAAGAAATTGTTCAATGCGGTTTTTTTTTAAATGAATTAAATTCATAAGAGATTATTGGGACATCAAGCTATAATTTTTTTAATGACGCATTAAAAAATTATCGTAATTAATTTTTTTGTTATCAAGCAAATACAAAAACACAATCTGTCCCAATAATCTTTAATTTTTTTTTAAATTTAAAAATGAATTTATTGTTATTATTAATCACATATTAATTAAGAAATTTTTAAAATAAGCTTAGATGATTTATTTAAAAACCAAATGTCAAATTAGTTCAGCATTCTTGCAATAGATGGCAGCTAGTCTAACAGCTGATCCCCTAATTAGCCTATATCTGGCCTATATTTATATATTTTTATGCTTTTATAAAAGATACATAATATATAATAACCTTTATAAAGTATTTATTGTTAAAAGATCAATGAAAATCAACCAAATGCATTAAATATTATTAGCTACCATTCTGACATCTCTTGGCAAATTTTTGAATTACTTGATTTTTTGGGCATACTTTTTATGACACACTACGCCATCTTATCGGGAAAAACATGCGTAACCACTTCGCTCCCGTTCCCCCTTAACTCGCTTCTCAGCCTATTCTTTTCGCGCACCTGCCCTCTATACAAAGGGTAGTAGGTTCGGATCTCAGGCAGTCCGATGATTTTATTTAAGCCATTTGGATACCAAAAGACTGTGTGTATGCGTGTGTGAGTGTGAATGAGAAAAAAGTGTGAGTGTTTAAAAAAAAAAGATAAAATAAAAACTTTATTATCTATCTAAATAAATTTTTATCTCAGATGTATGTATATGGCTACCCCCCCCCCCCCCCCCCCCCGCCCCCCCCATACATAGTTTTTTCATGATATTATTTCCAAATTAATTAAAATTCAATTAATTTCTATACCTACATAGCAATATTATTATATTGCCTAAAGATCGTGATAATAATTTTCATTCAATATAAATTGAATAATAAATTATTCATTTTAATCTCAGAACTAATTAATATAATGTTAATGTTTTAAAGAAAATTGATATGCTAATATACTAAATAAAATATGTATAGTTTCAATTTCATCTAATAATAATTACATTGTCAAACATATTATAAATTTAATATATAAGTCACTTTTGCTCATATAAATACTGATATTATATTTACTAGTAAAAGTTTATATCTAATTGCAGATATCAATTCGTTGTTTGCCATTAAAAGCAAAACATGCCAATTTATTTTCAATTAAACTTGAAATAATTAAAAGGGTCAGTAACAATTTCAATGAGCCGATTATTTTACTAATTACCTGTATTTACCCCCGCGCGCATGAATCGGGTCACTCAATGGGACGGAACATTTTTTTACTTTCTCTTACCTCTATATATCTCTATATAGGCCTATACAGAGAGAAAGTATTCATGTCAAAAATTCGATGTCGAGATTTTGATGGATCTTCACGTTTTGAGGTCCCCTGAATCCAAAAAAGTGGTTTTCGCGACATGGTGCTGTGGTGTGTGTGTAAAATATCTCAAGAACAAAAAGAACTAGGAGATTAAAATTGTATATTTAAGATGAATTGTTGAGTTTATGGCTGTAGATAATCAATTAGGAGAGGACGGGAGCCTTCCCGGGACGCAGCAGCCAAGTAAAATTCGCACTCATCTTCAGGGCCTATAGTAACAAACTTAAACAAGATCACTTCTTTGGGAACCCTTAAGTATTAGTACTTTACTGATGTACTTTTCATAGATTTTTTTTTCAATTTTCTCTTAATTCGCTTTAACAATTTCTTTCAAATTTTAAATATTTCCTAGTTGCGGTATACAAAACAAAGTACGATTGATCTCGTTTTTGGGAAACCTCGGGTACTTGTACTTTACTAATGTACTTTTTTATAGATTTTTTCAATTTTTTCAATTTTTCCTCTGACGATTTCTTTCAAATTTTGGTGGTGCAGTACAGTATATACATATCATGCATAAACATGTCTGTATAATTTTGCATCGTTACAAAAAGTACAATAAACTATGCTATTCCAATATAGTTCCAGGCGCATAGTTAATTTGTTGAATGGTTCTTGTTTATTGCACTTTTTGTAACGAATCAAAATTATACAGACATGTTTATGCCGAATATTTATATACTGTACTGCACCACCTGTACTTATTTTTGACAATTCTGCTTGTATGTAGTCATTGCGAAATTTCATGTGATAATGTGTTTTGTATTAACGTATTTTGTAAAATGATCAATTAACTAAATAAAGTTTGTTACTATAGACCCTGAAGATGAGTGCGACTAGCGCTCGAAACGTCGTCGACTGAATATAACATTTTTTTACTTGGCTGCTGCGTCCCGGGAAGACTCCCGTCCTCTCCTAATTTATATTTAAGTTAGGCAACCTTCTGGCACGTGACACAAGCTTTTGAACAAAATCGACTAAAAATTACTAGTACTTTACTGATGTACTTTTTTTGATTTTCTTGATAACGATTTTGATTAAAATTCATAAAACAATTATTTTTTAGATACTCTTTAAAATGTATATTCTCGTTTTGTCCAGAAAATTTTTGAAGCACACTTTATTCTTGTACTTCATAGGAGAGATAGGAGAAATTGTTGCCATGGTAACAAAATATAAATATTTTCTCATGTTTATAAATTTTACATCTTGAATTTTACTTTCATATATCGGTGGAAACTAAATATATCTCGACACAAAAAAATCTGGTGTGACAAGCACAGAACACAACTTTCACCTACCGAAGGCTGTGTGCCAGTCACACCAGATTTTTCTTTAAAACTTTAAAATCTCGCCTGTTCACAGGCAACCCAAAGAGCACGGCTGTTCTCTGGTTGCGGGTATTAAGGCTTATTCACCCTATTCTCTATTCCAACTATACATTTGAAGCGAAAGCATTTTCTCCTCACCTTCCTTTCACTTTACGACATAAATAAATGGTATAAACTTTGAGAAAAGGGGTCTATGGTGCTGGTGGCGGTAGTGGGGAGTGAGAATCAAAACAACTTTGCTGTCTTTGGCTGCTGTTGTTTAGGAAGCTTAAAAGCTCAACATAAGATGTTGTAAAACAAAGTCAAGTCTTAAGGCAGATAATTAAAGAAGCCTAGCTAGGAGGAAAATATATGAGATAGTTCATTTATTATTATTACTATTGTTACTGTTTAACAGATTCTAAACCGCAAACAAAAATTTTTATTATTTAAAAAATTAAAGTTTAATAATTTATGGTTGTTGTGAATGTTGGGAGAGAAAGTAAGGGGTGAAAATATTTAAGAAAAAACTACGAATGTTTATAATCATCTGATATTTGTTTTATCTTTAAATAATATGAGATTTGAGTAAAAATAATTATTTTGTCTGAGAATTGCTATTTTGATCTTTTTTATTATTATTATTTGAAATTCCTATCGGGATCCCCGTTTATTTACCCGAGGTGCTTTCGTGCACGAAGACACACACCTCAAACCCAACCGGCCTCTGGCCGTGGCCATCTACCGGAACCCCGTGAAGTTACATTATTTCCTATCTTTAACTCCTCCCCCTGCGTTCGTCTCTAGCTAGTGAACTAATCCTTATTTCTGGTTCCAACCGGTTCCTATTATCCAACCTCTTCTATGCTAGGGGGGATGTCCTAGTTGAGGATGGACTCCCTCAGCACCGACTCCTTTCGAAGAATGCAGCACTGAGAGGGAACCTTCTTTACGTCTCTTCCACAGGACGGGATGTCTCAGCAACTCCTCGTAGAGTTTCCTGACCATCCAATATTCCATTGTGCTTGGCTTGAGGATTTGTTTACATTAAATAAATATTTTTTATTTAATGAAACCACCCCCATTGAACACGGATCTTCTTTGTAGAAGCCGACACCCTAGCCCGCTACCCCACCGAGCCCCCTTTTGATATTTTTATAAACAGAGTTCAGTCAGGCGAATGCCTCTCTTAGATGAGTGCGAAACTAGTTATACCCTGGATCTCTTGTTTTATTACTATCGTGTATTTATCTTGAAGTGAATAATTAATTATTTAACTCACCCCAACATCTTCAGCCATCTCTCTCCTCCCTAACCCATTTATTGAAGGTAATTAATATCCTTTTTTTTATTGATGAAAAATTAGTTTAAAAAATTCGATAATTTCTATCTTATTAAACTTTTCTTCTGATTATTAATTAAATATTTTATAAATATAGAAGGAAAAGAGGAGAGAAGGGGGTAGAGCCACGAGTTATTAAAGAAATCTTTCATTAGGTTATTTACATAATAATTTGTAACAGCACATATTTACTATCTCTTGCCTATATAATATATAGAGAGAAAGTATTGCTTTCATACCATTAATACGATGTCAAGAATTTAATGGAAACTTTGAGGCCCGTGAGCGACATGGTCTGTGTGTCTGTCTGTCTGTTTTCAATTTTAAACATGAAGGAATTGAGCTAGAAGATTGAAATTTTATATTTAAGTTAGATACCCACCTGAGGCGTGAAAATAAGGTTTTTGTCAAAATCAGCCAAAAAGTACTAGTACTTTACTGATGTATTTTTTCAGTTTTTTTTCTCGATTTTTTCAAAATCCGCTCTAACGATTTTGTTTAAAATTCAAAAATCAATTATTTTTTAGATGCTCTTTAAAATGTATATTCTCATTTTGCCATTGAAATCTTTTGAAGCACACTTTATTACTCTTGTACTTCACAGGAAAGATAGGAGAAATGGTTGCCATGGTAACAAAATATAAATATTCCCAGGTTTATAAATTTTACATCTTGAATTTGCCCTCGGGGTTTGGCGTAGAGGTTAGCGTGCTAACCTCGTATACCAAAAGTCGCGGGTCGGACCCCAGGCAGTCCGATGATTTTATTTAAGCCATTTGGATACCAAATAATGGATCGTAAAAGTCTTAAATGGCCTAAGTTGCCGAAAAGACTGTGTGAATGTGTGTGTGAGTGTTGAGTGTGAATGAGAAAAAAGTGTGAGTGTTTAAAAAGAAAAAAAAATCATCTTGAATTCTAATGTATCGAACTAACAAAAACTGAATATATATCGACACAAAAAATCTGGGGTGACAAGCTGTGCGACCAGTCACACCAGATTTTTTATTTAACAAAACATAAATTCCTAATTAATTTATTTGAATTTCAAAAACCCTTGTGATTATTATTACAATGTTTGTTACTTGACACGTGTCTTAAACCTGGTATCTGCTGTAAATTCATTACCCTGTAACAACTCCTTAGAGCCTTTAAATTCAACAAAAATTCTACCCCTCACTAGAAAGGGAGTAAGTAATAGAATAGGAAAGGAGAAGTTGAAGGATTTCACCCTTTCCTTTTGCTAGTAATTCCGGGAATTCATCTTATTTAGAAAGGTTAAGAAATTACACATTCCCTTCCATTCCTTTCGCTAATTAAGTATTAATTAAAGGAAGAAAAAATAAATTAAATTAATTACGTTATTAATTGAATGAAAAAAGAGACTATGTTAGAAATAAATTCTGCATTCCAGGTTCATGCAAAGTAAATCTGAAAACAAAAAATCCATCTCTATTACATTTAATACTAACCGCGTAGCCCGCCTTCGTCGTGTTTATATCCAATGATAACCACCCTCAAAAAATTTTCTACATATTAAGATTATTCGGAGGAATTAATAAAAGATAAAATTTTAATTTTTTTTTTTAGTATAGACTCTTTATTAAACAAATGGGGTATTTATGTACATTTATCGAAACACATGGAAAATGCATCTACTGCATTTGTACAAATATGCAGCCAACTTGAACTGTAACATTATCCCATTTACACTCATTTATTACATGTTGACATCAAAAGTATTTAATAGAATGTAATCAGTTAATTGATTGTCCATTTAAAATAATTACAACGGGATTAAAATACGTGTTTTTTTTTATTAAATATAACGAGATATTTATTTAAATATTTTTCTTTCTTACGTAGACATGTACTGTATGTTATTTTTATTTTTTAAGCTCTCTATATAATAATATAACTGGTATGAAGGGAAACCAACCACCGACTTTTTTAAAACAGTTTTAGTTGTAGAAAACAGGAAGAAACTCGTATTACTCGTACTTGTTTTTGTTATCTACCTCTTTAGTTTTTATTTTTCATATTCTTTTAGTCAGGGTGAATTTTTTTCATCCCGAAACAGCCTTATTTCTCAAAAATCCTATCCTGCATTTTAAGGGAAAAAAATTTCAAATAAAACTTGTTTTTGTTCGGTGGGGAAACAAAACTATTTTCTTAATTTATTAAGATTGTTTTTTTTTTTTTTTTTTTTTTAATAGAACTTATTTTTTGTCTTCCTATTCTTAAACGACAAGCCTCAAAATCATCACAAAATATGCATATTTAAATAATGCATCATTAAAATTGACATGACTTTAAGAGGCATTTTTATACATCAAATATAACAAAAAATTATAATAATTACATCTTCAAAAAAGATTTAAAATTCTTCTTAACAATTTTTTAAGGTGTCCATCTCGAAAAACCGTTAGAAGACGATTCAGTACCGAGTTACTCGAGGCGGCAAGAGATGGCGTTAGTTTTTTCCATAGGAAAACAAGGGATTTATTCCATTTCCTAAAAAAAGGGCTTCCATAACTTATAGATATTTTAAATAGCTTTAATTTAAAAAAAAAATTGGGGTCGATAGCTTCAAAATTGTGTTTTTTTATTATTTTGTTTTTATATTGTTTTTGTAAAATGAATATTTAATAAGCCATTTATTTTTTATATTGTATCCGTAAAACCAATATGGTTAAAAAAAAAAAAATTAAAAATATGTTATGCCCTATGGCTAGCAAGCCCAGAGGGACAATATAAATAAAAAAAAAAAACTTTTTTATTGTTGACTGTTGGGCATAGGTCATCCCGCTAGGTTTTAATAAAACGAACTTATTTTTAATAAATTTATAGGTCCTAGGGCTTGGTGTAGTTGGTAGCGTGCCTACCTTCTATACCGAACGTCGCGGGTTCGGACACCAGGCAGTTCGATGATTTTATTTAAGCCATTTGGTATCCAAATGGCTTAAATAAAATAGAAATACCTGGACCCCCAATAGATATTATCATATATAACGGTTATCGTAAAGTCTTATAAGGCCTAAGTTGCCGAAAAGACTGTGTGAATGTGAATATGAATGAGAAAAAACTGTGAATATTAAAAAAATAAATATATATATATATATACTCGTAGATATATTTTGAAATTTTTTATTTAAGAATAATATAAAATTTTATTAATATAAAAATCAGAGCCCTTGGGGGAGGGGGTCTTTACTGACACTGTTCCCAGATAGTCCGATGAATTTATTTAAATCATTTGGTATAAATAAATATGTCTGGACTCAGGCCTCGGCAACAGGAGCGTATATAAGAGGGGGCGGCGAGGGACCCCCCCCCCCCCCCGAAATTTCCCAAAAGAAAAAATGTTCCGCAAAAAATTTCGTGTGAAAAAAAAATTTAGTTTCTTAAAAAAAAAATTTTCCGCAAAAAAATTTTTGAGTTCAGGCCCCCTCCCCCCGGAAAAAAATTTCTATATACGCTCCTGCTCGGCAATATTTATATTAAGGCTTTCTAGAGGAAAACATAGGTTTCCGTTAAAAAAAAAAAAAAAATTTTATCTAAAAATCACCTTTAAAACTTGGTAAGAAAATAAAAGAATGGCTTCACTAAGAAATAACTGTAATTTGAAACTGTTTTCTCAAAAATGCAGTTTCTGAGTTATAAGGCTGTTTGCATGCTATAAAAAATTCTCCCTGTAAAAACAAAAAAACTTTTGCGTCAACTTATGATAAATGAATTCCGGCATAATTGAGCAAACTCTCTTGATGCAACAATTATATATGTATAATCCTTATATATTTATATTATTTTATTATATACACTTTGACAAAACATAACAACATGAAACTTAAGGGTCTATATATTTGTTAATTTTATATATTTATATATATATATATTATTTTTGAATTTTCTATTTTTTTTTTTTTTTTTTTTTTAGATATATAATAATCATTTTACATAGAATTAATCAGCAAAATATTAAAATACAGAAACCAATTTTACTATATACATTAAATAACATTTGTCCATTTATTTTAATCACTCAAAAAAATAAATCCAACCAAGCCAAGATTGATTTTTTATTTTACTTTCTCTTACCCTATATATGAAATATATAGAGAGAAAGTATTTTTTTTTTATCATTCATAAAGACAAACATTCTCTAAGTGAAAAATTTTCGACTTTTTAAAGTCATTTCTAAATTTTAGGAACGGATCACACACATTTGAATTCGGTACTTAATTTATTTTTTTATACATTAGAGTTTTTTTTTTTTTATTTTTTTCTTTTTATTTTGAATATCTTTTAAGGCACTTTTTTCTCCCTCTGGTTCACTTGAAAAATAAGTTTTATAAACGTTATCACGAACATTGTTTTTTTTTTTTTTGTTTTGTTTTATATATTTATTTAATAAATAGTCTTTTCCCCAGAATGCAGTTATGATAAAAATTGTTTATGATTTTAACATTAAACAAACAAAATTTTCTTTTTTTTACAAAGTTAAGTAAAAAAAAAATAATAAATTTTAAAATACAGCTATATTAGTAGTGAGCAAATGAAATGTATACGCCTTCAATTCGTTAGAGAGGCCTTCAAACTCACACCCGGTCATTCAATTTTTATTTACAGTATAAGGTCATTTCTCAATAAATAAATATTAACATTTGTTCCTTTTCGCGAATGGATTACTTGACTTAAACCGGCTACACACGTAACTGCAAACTTGACAAGCATGCATGTGCATTTTTTGTACAAGCAAACGTCTGTAGGAGAATTTTGCGCAAGCATTTTAATTGTGCAAGCCGCCGCTTGATTCTCGATTGAATTTTAATCAAGCACAAGCATATTTGCCCAAGCTTCTCCGCCATTTTATAGACTTCCTGATATTTGATATTTATTTAATATATTTAAAATTTCAATTTAAATATTACTTAATATTTATTGTGCCTCTGTTTAAAACAAGTGAGTAATTCTTGTTATCTTCGAATAAATAACCTTCCGAGTTTGACATTTTTAGGTTAATTTTCGGCATAAGCTGTTGCTTGCACAAGCATGCTTGTGTCGAAGGGAATTTGTGCATGCTGATACAAAAAGATTGCACATGTATGCTTGTCAAGTGTGCAGTTACGTGTGTAGCCGCCTTAATGTTAGTAAACAAGTGGATTTTATATGGAATATATTTTAAATCTATAGTGAGTGAATTTGAAGGTCTATCTGATAGAGCAGAGGTGATATCATTTCATTCCCTTTACAAAAATTTTATACCCTGTAATTTTCTCTAATATAACTATTTAATAATTTTCCCCACCTCGTGGCGGTCAGGTTAAAAGTAATGACAATGTCAATCATTTTATAACCGTAAGGCCAAGGGGTGGGAGTGGATTCGGACCTCAGGCTAGCCGATCAATATTTATTTTAAATAAAAGTGTCTGGATAAATTACAGTAAAAATATCTGCATTGAAACTTTTAAAACATGATTATTAATTATCAAAATCAAAGTTATTCGATCTATCTTTGATAATTTTTATTAAAATTTTTATATATCTTTCATATTGATATCTTCTTATTGAGAATATGATGTTTGATCCAGGAATTTAACCATAGGCTTTATTAAATATACAAATTGAAATTCCCTACACTTTAATTTAGTGAGGAATGTCAAATAGTTAAAATAAAACTCGCTAAAAAGTATTTTTAATAATAATTCTTAACTATTCTCGAATCCTCTTGAAATGCTTTTAAAAATATTTCAAAATTAATAATAATAATTTTAAATTAACTTTCTATTAAATAAGTATTTAATTTAAAAAAAATATCCAGTTCAGGGTTTCGCAACCTTTTGAAGTTCACGGCATCGTTGGGATTAACATTAAATACTAGGGGCACCCTTCCCTTGAATTAAAAAAAATTACGTTCAATATGTAAATTTATTGTAAACTTAACTACAGTCATTGAGTAAAAATAAATCTATAGTTTTGTTAGATTAAGTATAAGGTAATTTTTTTTTTTTTTTTTTTTTTTTTGTTTATCTCACTTTTACTATTTTCGGTACCAATATGAAATTGCGCTAGGCCTCGACTTTGACAAAAATTGAGAACTAGTACTTTACTGATGTACTTTTTTAGTTTTTCCCGCTTTTCTCGAAATTCCCTTTAACGATTTCTTTCAAATTTTAAATATATACTATTTTCTGTATATAAAACAAACTACGTTTGATCTCGTCTTAGGGAAACCTCGAATACTAGTACTTTACTGATAAATTTTTTAGTTATTTCCATTTTTCTCGAAATTTGCTCTGATAAATTTCAAAATTTATATAGCCTACTATTTCCTGTACCGATATGAAATTAAGCTAGACAAAATTTGGGCACTTTACCCATGTACTTTATTAGTTTTTCCAATTTTATCAAAAAGCAAAAACCACCGAGCTCCGGCTCGGTCATCCCGGAACTTTATAGTTATTTGCTAAAAAACAATATACATACATTTTTGAAAAATTCGTCTTATAAGTTAGAATGTTATTTAACTCTAAATCAGAGTTAAGCAAAAAAAAAAAAAGGCAATCTATTTTCATGAAACAACCTTTTCATCACAAAAGTTTTTTTTTCCATATATTCTTGCAATTTTGAAAGAGTTAGAGACCAAGTTTTTGTATTTATCTTTTAAAACTATTTCTTTTTGTTTTGTTCTAGAATATCTCAAACAACACCCCCCTCTAGTGAACAAGCAATATTAGCCTATATACCTGCAAAAAACTTTATTCTCGCTTGATTAAATTAAAAAATAAATAATCTCCTTCTCTTAAAAAAAGGTCATTATTATTGTCTTTATCAAAATAAATTTTTAGCTAGATTTTTTTTTCTTTATTTTGTTTTAAAATAAATGTCGAGCCGATCGATGTTTATACGATTATATAAATATTTAGAGAGATAGATAGTATCAGCAAACACATTAAAACTTTATATGCAATGTATGCATCAGTATAAAACTCAAATTGGCTAACAAATTCACCTCCCAGGAATATTAGTTACCTCATGCAGATTTTATAAATTTACACATGAACTGGAAATTTTTTTTTTTATTTTATCTACATAATTTTGAAAACAACAAACATGTTAAATAATAAAAAAAATTCTTCCTAGAAATTGTTGAAAAATTAAAAAAAAAAAAATGATTATTGATTCGTGAATTGGAGATATAAAAAGAAGAAAAATCTAAAATTGGAATATCGCGAGTATGTAAAGCAAGTTTGACTACCTACTAGACAGAGAGTTTCAAATCACGTAAAGCTGGGGACTCGAATAAAAACAAATAAAAAAATATGAAAAACTTGGTGTGACAAGCACAGAACACAACTAAATATAGTTTTCTCCGATATATTAGAATTCAAGATGTAAGATTTATAAGTATGGGAAAATAGTTATATTTTGTTACCATGGCAACCTTTTCTCCTATCCTTCCTATGAAGTACAAGAGTAAAGTGGTCTTCAGAAGATTTCAATAGCAAAATGAGAATATACATTTTAAAGAGCATCTAAAAAATAATTGATTTTTGAATTTAAAAAAAAGATCGTTGCAATGAATTTTGAGAAAATCGAAAAAAACTGAAAAAATACATCAGTAAAGTACTAGTACTTTTTGGCCAATTTTGATTAAAAGCTTATTTTCACGCCTCCGGAGGGTGCCCAACTTAAATATAAAATTTCAACATCATAGCTCAATTCCTTCATGCTTAAAATTGAACACCCACCCATAGTCAGACCATGACGCGAAAACCACTTTTTTGGATTCAGGGGACCTCAAAACGTGTATATCAGTCAAAATCTCGACATCGAATTTTTGACATGAATCCAATACTTTCTCTCTCTATATATTAACATATATAGAGGTAAGAGAAAGTGAAAATTTATCTTATAAGATAATGTATTTTTTATTTTTTTACCTCTGTGTATTTATTTTTTGTCTAGTACATTCAAGGAGTTTATTATTTTATAAAATAATTTAAAAAATCTGGTGTGATTGGCGCACAGCACACAACTTTCTCTTACCTTCGGTAATCGAAAGTTGTGTTCTGTGCTTGTCACACCAGATTTTTTGTGTCGACATGTATTTAGTTTCCGACAGTAGGGTACAATTGAATTCAAGATGTAAAATTTATAAGTATGACAAAATATTTATATTTTGATACCATGGCAACCATTTCTCCTATCTTTTTTATGGAGTACAAGAGTAGGCTTCAGAAGATTTCAATCACAAAATGAGAATATGCATTCGAAAGAGAATCTAAAAAATAATTGATTTTTGAATTTAAAAAAAAAATCGTTGGAGCAAATTTAGAGAAAATCGAAAAAAACTGAAAAAGTGCATCAGTAAAGTACTAGTACTCTTTGGTCGATTTTGTTCAAAAGCTTCGTGTCACGTCCCATGGGGGTGCCTAACTTAAATATAAAATTTCTACCTTCTAGCTCTTTCCGTTCTTGAGATATTTTGTTCACAGACAGACAGACAGACAGACAGACCATGTCGCGAAAACCACTTTTTTGGACTCAGGGGACCTCAAAACGTGAAGATCCATCAAAATCTTGACATCGAATTTTTGACATGAATCCAATACTTTCTCTCTATATATATATTAATATTACATATATACATAGGTAAGAGAAAGTAAAAACGAACAACTAATGTGCAAAGTAGCATTTAGAGAAGGAGAGAATTTTTAGAAAATGAAAATGAATATATTAATATTAAATATTTATTAAAAATAAAATAAAGGGTTTGTTTACTAAACTTTCCATATTTAGCTTTTCCAAAGTACGTGGTTAATATTTATTAAATTAATTTATGCACAAAGAAATATAAAATAAAAATTATAATAGGGATAATAATGATGATCCCCTTTAACGAGGACTTTAAAATACAAAGAAACTTTTTCCGAGAACAATTTTTGAATGGTCCACCTTGCTTTGCATTACAAAAAAATCTGGTGTGACTGGTCGCACAGCACACAAATTTCAATCAAAATTTGTGTTCTGTGCTTGTCACCCCAGATTTTTTGTATCAACATATGTTTAGTTCCTGCCGAAATATTAAAATTCAATGTGGTCTTTAACCCAATACACAGTTTTGACACAATTTTTTAAACAGTTATACGTAGCTTTTTAAAAACTTGTTCCAATTCCCTAAACAGTAATAATAATCCCCCCCCCCCTACCTAAACAGTTTTTATAAAATTGCTCTCCTCGCCTTGAGTGATGCAAAATAGTCAATTATAGATTCCAAGTTCAGCTTTCCTCGTTAATTCTGTTTCCACAGCTAGAATACCCAGACTTGATAATCTGTTCTGACACAGAGTAGATCAAGATTTGTTTAATTATAATTTTAACATTTGAGCCTAAAGGTTTCAGGAGCGACGTCTAAATGTACTTAAAAAAAAACTAGACTATTATACGGAATTTTTCAATGCGGTTTTTTTTAAATGAATTAAATTCATAAGAGATTATTTGGATATCGAGCTATAATTTTTTTAATGACTTATTAAAAAATTATCGTAATTAATTTTTTTGTTATCAAGCAAATACAAAAAAAAAACAATCTGTCCCAATAATCTTTAATTTTTTTAAATTTAAAAATGAATTTATTGTTATTATTAATCACATATTAATTGAGAAATTTTTAAAATAAGCTTAGATTATTTATTTAAAAATCAACTGTCAAATTAGTTCAGCATTCTTGCAATAGATGGCAGGCTAGTCTAACAGCTGATCCCCTTTTGGCCTATATCTGGCCTATATTTATATATATATATGCTTTTATAAAAGATACATAATATATAATAACATTTATAAAGTATTTATTGTTAAAAGATCAATGAAAATCAATCAAATGCATTAAATAACATTATTATTAGCTACCATTCTGACATCTCTTGACAAATTTTTGAATTACTTGATTTTTGAACATATTTTTATGACAACACAGTACGCCATCTTATCGGGAAAAACATGCGTAACCACCTTCGCTCCTTTCCGTCTTAAGTAATCTTACTAATTATCAAATTTAAGGAATAAACAAATTAGTTTACTTTATATCTCAAATTGCATAACAAAGCCCGAAAAAATTAGCGTATACGGTTCAATGAATTGATTAAAAAAAAATATATATTCGGCTAATTTATTTTAAATAAGTTCTTCATTTTAATTTTTTTTGTTTTCCTTTGAAATCTTCTAAAGAAAAAAAAAATCCTTTTTTAAATGCATATAAAATTAATTCATGGATCAAACAACTTCTCTTCAATTTTTTTTATTTATTTATTTTTTTAAGTAAGTTTAATAAAGGATATGATCTGCTTTGTCTTTTCGCTCCTATCTTTTTCAATGGTCAGAAAAAAATAAATGAGATTCGATCAAGCCTTGATACAAAAGAGAAATGTTCAATGTGATGGAAAATACAAGACCAGCAGGCATGCTCTGATGAGTTTCAATTCATACATATATTAAATTTCATTTTATCTATTACATAAATATCGAAGAAAATAAATATATATACGTATATATAGCGTAAATTTTTTATTTTCCAAGTTATAATACAAAAGCAAATTGTTTAGAATAGCTTTGAAGTGAATGATGAGTTTATGTATAAATTCGTTTAAGCTTTTTTTTTTTCTATGTACAAAATACCCTGCATGTTTAGTGCAAATATGAAATCTAAATTTCTTCATTCTGCCGCTTTTAGAAAAATTTATTTAATGATCTCAAAACAGAATTTACAAATAAAACCTTTACCCAAAAAAAAATTAAAAGTATGAAATTTCATCATGAATTTTTCTCTAATTGTTATTCGTATTTATTGGAACGAAGAAAATCAGAAATCGTCACGTAACAAAAAAGCGTTACAGCGCTCTTGAGCCGGCGGAGGAAGGCCACGCCTACCCCCCACCGGCTCTAGCGTGCGAGTTTCGAGATACGAGGCGGTCACATGCTTGTTTTAAAAATAAATTTTTCTTTTATTCATGATTTGAAGAAAAGGCGTGAGGAACTTCGTTCCTGACGGGGATCACACTTTTTATTTTAATTTTTAGATTTTCTCCTCTAAAATCATATACGATTATAATACAAATATTTAATATATTTATTATAAACCATTTAAAACAAAACTAAAATTTCATTTTGTTTTGAATAATTAATATTAATTCAAACTTATGTCAATATTTTCCATGTTTCTGGTGAATTTGTACATTTATGAATAAATAATCAGATCGAAATAATAAAAACATGATTTGTTTATACTAGAGGTACAAAATTAGAGAGCAAGTTATTATTTATTCTGCAATTCTGGGAATAGATACATATCTATGGGATGTTTTTTTTTAATCATCAAAGGGATTGTGGAGTTTTTTTTCTTCTTAGGTTTTCACTTTTTTTTTTATTTATCTTTTTTTTTATATATTTATATATAAATCACTTTGGTTAATTTTCGATTCACTTGTTTCTTTTAGACGACGGATACATAAATCCACCAAGGCGTTCTTTCATTGAGACAATCCGAAGCCGCCGCCCTGAAACAAAAATAAATAAAAATTATTTTCTGCATTAAAAAAACTAGCATAAAATTTCTCAATCAAGAACGCGATATTTTTCTGGTTAGTAATCAAAAAATGTATAAATAATATAGTCAAAAACTTAATTTGCTCAGGGGTCCACATCTTGTGGGTACGTGGATGGCGACCACGAGCTACCCGAGCTGGGAGTCCTTCTATTCTTTGCATGACAGTCTCTCCCTTCCTCTTTTCAATAGACTTCAGACCGTGCGACGGGCCGGCTTGTTTTATTCCTTCCCGGTCTTAAAAAAACCCATGAACCGCCGACCCCTTTATTTCCGCCGACCCCGCACCCGGGGAATAATCAGGCGAGAAAAGATTCCCTACTTGTCACATCAGATTTTTTCTATAGACATATTTAGTAGGAACCGACCGAATATTCGGTTTCGGTTACGGTTTCGGCCAGTTTCGGCCAAAAATCATGGTTTCGGCCGTAGTTTCGGTTTCGGCCAAAAAGTGGCCGAACCTTTCGGCCGGCCGAAATCAGAGTCTGAAAAAATGGGATGAGACTCGCATGCAAAAAAAAAAAAAGGTCAAATAATTTGCACTTAAGGGAGAAAAAAAATTTAGTCTCCCTAAAAAAAATTCAAAAAAAAAAAAAAGGTAAAATGAAAAAAATTTTTTATAGGAAATACAAGTTTCGGTTTCGGTTACGGTTTCGGCCGAAACTAAGGTTGAGGCCGAATATTCGGTTTCGGTTTCGGCTGAAAATCTTGTTTCGGTCGGACCCTAATATTTAGTGCCTGGTAGTACATTAGATTTTTTTTTTTTTTAAACACACTTTTTTCTCATTCACTCTCGCATTCACACACTCTTTTCGGCAACTGAGGCCATTTAAGACTTTTACGATAACCGTTATTTAATTTGGTATCCAAATGGCTTAAATAAAATCATCGGACTGCCTGGGGTCCAAACCCGCGACGTTTGGTATAGGAGGTTAGCACGCTAACCTCTACACCAAGCCTCGAGTACATTAGATGAATATATTTATATTTTGTTACCATGACAACTAACTATGAAGTTCAAGAGTGAAGTGTGCTGCTTCTCACAATTTTGAGAGCATAATGAGAATATTCATTTTTAAGACCATTCACAAAATAATTTTTAATTTTAAATAAAAACATTAGAGCTAATGATGAGAAAATAAGAAAGTAAAAGTACTACTTCTCATTTGCCGATTTTATTTTATTTTAAAAGTTATTTATTTATTTATTATTTATTTACCGGGTATAATGTAGTGAGAAATAAAGAAAAGAGCGATTGCAGCGATGTTTAGTTTGTTTATTAGTCACTTCAACCCGACGTTTCGGACAAATATGCGGCCATCCTCATGGCTGAAGCTTGCCAACAAAATTTCTCAAAAAGTTGAATGACATTTTTTTGAAGGATTTTGTTGACACGCTTCAGCCCTGAGGATGGTCGCATATCTAACCGAAACGTCGGCTTGAAATGACTAATAAACGAAGTAAACATAACTGCAATCGCTCTTTTTTTATTCCTTACTACTCAGCTATCCATCTCATTCCAATATTTATTTATTTGTTTATTCGTTCAAGTACAATAATTCATATAGAATGTACAGTGAGAGACAATATTAAGTCCCACCCATGCGTTTTATACTTGTGATTATTTCATCGTTTTTAAAAAAAATTTATATATTTTTTAATTGACACTTTCATGGTCCAAACCTAGAAAATTTCCAATAAAGATTTTCATTTTCTTTTATAACAATGAAATAATCACAAGTAGAAAAGGCATGGATGGGACTTAATATTGACCCTCACTGTACATACGAAGGTTCCGAGATTAATAGAGATTTTGCTTACAATTTGGTGACATTTGTAAAAGTTTTATTTTCCTTCAGAGAAGTATTTGACTTAAATATAAAATTTCAATCTCGTATCTCATTTCATTTTGGAGATATTTGGTTCAGAGACTATCACAGACAAATTTTGCGGAATCGACTTTTTTGGACTTGAAAGGTATATTTCCATCAAATCTCGTTATCAAGATTTTTTGACATGAATACAATACTTTCTCTCGGTATAGGTGAGTGAAAGAGAAAAAAAAAACAAATTTTTAAACAAGAAAAATAAGTAAAATTAATTCAAAATGCCTTGCAGTGTTTAACTTAAAACATTCGAATCGAATCTCCTAGGGTTTATAAACATCCTTGGGCGTAACTAGGGAGTCTCGGCCCCCGCCCCAAGAGGATGTCTCCCCCTGCCAAATTCTCTATTTACGCCCATGTTAAACATCTAAGCATGTGTCAACAGTCTTTGTATATAACAAGTTTTAAACTCAGCATCAGAATATAATTTCCTCTTTTCTCAATTTATTTATTTTTCTGGTCTTAATCCAATTCAAATTCTTTAAATCTCTGTTTTAAAATCCCCCCTCCCTCCATAATCCTATTGAAATTTTTATATATATATTTTTTTTCTCTTTCTGAAAGTTTTTTCTTCTTTAAGTATAAAAAAATCTAATAAAAATTAATTCACTTTAAAGATTTATCTTATTTATCTAATTTACAAACATTTTCCGCATAAAAAGTTTAGCAAGATTTATTTTTACACAGTGAATACTTATGGAAAGCAGAGGAAAAAAATAATAAAACAAATGAAGAGCCCTCCCTAGACGAAATTAAATTTATCCCTTAAAAAAAAAAAAGGGAAAGTTTGAGAGGGGATGGGGTAATGAAAAATCTTTTTTTGGTGATTAATTAGTTCACTTCTAGAATTGTTTAATCAATTCAGAGGAGGCAAAATTGTATTTATATACGACGATTAAAATGGAAGTTGGAATTGTTCATTAAAGAATAACCAGTTGAGAGTTGGAGTTTCTAATGACCCTATCACTCTCAAAAACAATTTATTAATAAATGGAGATTTTAATAAAATAATTCATTTCTCTGATTAATAATATTATGGTAATTTCATAAACAAAGAGAATATTTATTATCTTTTGGAAAAAAAAAAAATTTTTAATAAGCCCATTAATTGAGAGATTTAATTCTTGCATCTATTAATAGGGGGATTAAACATCCAGTGCATCCTCTAAATCAGTGCTTTGATAAATATTTTTGTACAAGTTATAATAAAAGCTTTTTGAAGATTAAACTTTGTTTTATCCAAAAAGATTTCTACTGAGTCAGGAAGGATGATTGATCCTCCCCTGATTATAAAAAAATCTGGTGTGACAGCACACAACTTTTTCTTACTTTCGGTAATCAAAGGTTGTGTTCTGTGCTTGTCACACCAGATTTTTCGTGTCGACATATATTTAGTTTCCGCCAATATATTGGAATTTAAGATGTC
>JAKCPI010001771.1:0-18799 GCA_023213315.1 Euborellia annulipes | reverse complement strand
AAAAGGATTCGGACCAGTAGGTTCAATTAAAGTCAAAAAGTTTTTTTTAAAACAAAACTTTATTTGACCCCAGACAATGTTTCGTCCACTTGCTGTAGGACTTCTTCAGTGGTTGGCTAAAATATTAATACAAGATGTTTTTTTTTTTTATTTTTTTTTACTCCCTATTTTTTACAAAATAAAATTAAAAATAAAATTGTTCTTTTATAACTTACAGTCATAGAGAGCCATATAATATAAAATAATCAAACAGTAGGGCTTTTTAACAAAAAATACATTGACATCTCTTTTCTCCAACTTCTTGCTAAGACTAAATTCTATTTTATCAACTAATACAAATCTCTTAATTTTTCTAATCCAAATCTATTTTTATCATTACTGTTTTTGTTTTTATTAATTTAACTATCTTATTTTAAATAACTTTTTTGTCTTTTTATTTCCCACCACTTTTTTAAAAATATTAGTTCACACACATCATAATTTTTAAGTTTTTCTAAGATGACCCCACATGTCGTACCCAAGGTCTCCGTGTCCACTTTAAAATTCACTGTTTTTTTTCAATGTTCATTTGAATGTAGCAGGCCTCCTTGAATTTTCTTCTCGTGTCATCTTTTTCAAAGCCGAGGATTTTTACATCTTCCAGATTAAATTCGTGGTTCTTGTCGAGCGAATGAATGGCTAGCGCACTGACCAGCCTTTTGTATTGGACGGATTTAAAATGCTCCGATAGTCGAATTCTTAAAAAACCGCCGGGACTCTCCGATATATATATATATATTTATTGTTGTCCTTTTTGCATGTTTCACACTCCAGATAATAAATTAATTCCTTCCTATTCAACTTGCCTATCTTATCTTTATTGTTGTAGGTGTAATTTAAATTCTTTGGATTTTTGAAAGAGAATTTTATTTTCGATTCATTTAATACTCTACTTATTTGTTTAGATATTTCAGGTATATATTGTACGGACAGAGTAAAATTATTTATTTCAATATTTTCATTTATTACATTTTCCATCCGATTATTTCTATAAAATTTTTCAATCATAGAGTTTACAAATTTTTTAGGGTATCCGTTTTTTCGACATTTATTTTTCAGTTTTTCCACATTTCCGTTTATAAAACTTGGGTGACAAATTTTTTGAATTTGTCGAAGTTCATTATTAATAATGTTTATTTTTTGTTGTATTGGATGATTTGATTGGAAATTGATCATTCTGTCCGATTTTGTTTCCTTTTTAAAAAGGTTTATTTTTAAATTTCTTTCACATCTTATAATTTTTAAATTTAGAAAATTTAGTTCTCCATTTTTCTCTCTCTTCCATTGTGAATTTTAAATTATCATTCACATTATTCAATGCCCTCAGAATGTCATCCATGTTAGATTTTTGTACAATCGCAAAAACATCACACATAAATTAAAAATAGTTTAAAACTGAAATCTTTTAGGGTATTTTTTAAGATGTAGTCCATGGCTAAATCACCCAATACCGGCGATAGTCTCCCTCCTATGGCCACTCCTTTTTCTTGTTTGTAAATTTTATTGTTAAATGAAAAATAGTTGTTATTAAGGCACAGATCTAAACCTTCTTCAAATTCTTCTTTATCTAAACATGTAAAATTTTTTATTTCTTCCCATCTTTCATTTATAATTCTCTTCAACCAATCCATTTCAATCGAAGGAAAAAAGTTGGACCACATCGTAGCTCAGCATTATTTCGTCCGATTCTATCTCTTGCCTGGAGATAATATCCACAGCCTGATTGGAGTTTTATTCTATACTCCCAACTTACTATATTTTTCAAAATAATTGAGAAGAATCCACACAAGTTTGAATTTGGCGAGTCAATGGAGGCAACCACAGGTCTTAAAGGGTGGCCTTCCTTGTGATATTTTAATAGCCCGTACATCCGAGGAAACAATGAATTTTTGTTTTTTAATCTTTTTTAGATCATTTTTGTCCACTTTTTGGTTTTTCATAAGGCAATCGAGGTATTTATTGACTTTATTCTCTATTTTATTCGTGGGATTTCCTTTAACCTCAACAAACATCACTCTATCGTTTAAAATACTATTCATTTTTGCATTGTAATTTTCCCTTTTCATTATTACTGTCCTATTGTCTTTATCAGTTGACAAAATAACATATTCTTCTTTTATCGAATTAATAAAAATGTTGGTCTTTGAAGAGATGAAGTGGCTGTTATATTTGACAATCCTTTCCTTTATCCTTTATCCTCTTATTGTCAATGTTGGTCTTTTTAATTATTCTTTCAATATAATCGTATTTATATTTAGAATTAATTCGTTTATTTAAGTAATTTAAAATTATATTATTTGTTTTAATTTTTATTCTATCTTTTTCTAATTCGGGAAGTTTTGATCTCTTTAGCAAAAATTCAATATCACATAACATTTCGATAATATTTTCTTTTGCATGGCTCCGAGTCACATATGTGAATTTTGGACCTAATTGGAGAACCGATTGCACTTCCTCGGGAATATTCATCTCACTTGTCAGTCAAATTAATCAAAAAATCATTTTGCGTTGTGATTGTTTTTTGATTTTTTACTAAATTATTTATCTTTTTCATGTTAGTCATTTTTTGAATATTTAGTGATTTTTCGAAATCAATATTATGGATAATTTTTATTCTATTATGTCAAGTATGTTTTTATTTAAAGCAGTCTTGGTGATTTCTTTCTATTTGAATTTTGCACGTGAAAAACAAAAGATATGTATAAACTTAATTAAATTGAAACAATCATCCGTTTGCACTAATTAACTAAAATCGGCCAGAGTACTAGTACTATAATGTTATACTTTTTCAATTTTTACTTTTTTTAAAATTTGCTCGAAATTCACTCAACGATTTTGATTAAAATTCATTAAGCTTAATCAATTATATTTGAGATGCTCTTTAAAATATATATTTCCATTTTGCCATCAAAATTGTTTGAAGCATACTTTAATTTACTCTTGTGTAGTTCATAGGAAGTAGTAAATTTGTTAACAAAGTAACATAATTTTTTTTAAATTCTTTTCGGCATCTTAAGCCATGTAGATTTTGACGATCCTCATTTTTTAAATGAGATATATTATGGGGGTCTAGGTACTTTTATTTAAACTATTCCGTATCCAAATGATTTAAATAAATATTCATCGGGCCTGGAATCCGAACCCGTACCCCGTGACTTTAAGACTATCAATATTGACATTTGTCAAACCTCTCGGCTAGAAATATTTTTTTATAAATTTTTCATCTTGAATTCTAAAGTAGGCTTACTACTGATGAGAGTAAATGTCGACACAAAAAAAATCTCGTGTGACAAGCACAGAACACAACTTTACCAAAGCTCTGTTGTACCAGTCACATCAGATTTTTATACTCCCTAACCTTCCTTTAAACCAGAGTTTATCTAGTGAGGTCATGTTTACAATTGGATACTAGATTAAAAACCTGTTTCTACCCAAGCAGCATTTAAAGTTTAAATGACTACACTGTTACCTTGAAGTTAACTTCAAAGTAATTTTTACCAGAGAGCGCAACGTATTTATTTCGGTATGAATACTGGATAATTCCCAAAGTGGGGAATAGGATTGTGGTCTTTTTTACCACACAAAAACTTTAGCTGGAACGGTAATAATCACGTTACAGATTCGTAATAGGTACATAATGGTTACGTGAAGGTTTGGTAATTTTTCCCAATTATTCGTTAGTTGAACCTCGGCTTTCCATTCGTTTATATTCGGAAATTATTTTAAAGAAATGGCATCATGCAAGTTTATCAAGAAATATGTCTATTTTAATGGTAAAAGAAGATGGCCGAAAAATGTTAAATTTTATTCACAGGCGAAAGAGGACATGGATTGGAAGAAAATACAAACGCTCGAAATTTTTTTGATAAATATAATGATTATACTTCGAATAAAATTGTGCGCCCTAACAAATATGTAGTTTTACGAATATTTTTTTATAAATGTCAAAATAAATAAAACCAACATTTTCAAAAAAACGGCTAATAATCATGTTTAATTATTTTGGTAGGTACAAATTTACATAAGTTTGTAAGTAATGGTCTTTATTTATCCAAAATTATTGTTTATTTCATTAATTGGGAGGTTATTATTATTTAACCATTATACAATACGACATCTTTATTTAAATATTACTTTAAAGTATTATTTTTCACTTTTAAGTCATTTTGACTATTTTTATAGTAAGAATTCCTTAAAAATAATACTGAAGAGACATTTTTACTCTACAGTGACAAATATTACTATGAAAAAATGACTTAAAAGTCAGCGTAACGATTCAAAAACGTCTCTTATACACTTTATAGTTGCTTTATTCACCTATAAGTCGAAAAATTCTCTCAAGAAAAGGTATATTTTGAAATATTTTCGAAATGGCAGACACAGAACTTTAATCACTAAAAAAAAAATTTCAGGGGTTAGGATTTAATTTATAAATATAAATAACGAAGTATAAAATTATTTATTTATAAATTCAGATAAAAGCCAGGGGAATTTACCTCTAATTTATCAGATTACATTCACAAAGATTGCTTAGGTTCGTACCCCTGATGGGATGGCGAAGCCGCGCCATAATCAAATTATATATATATATATATATATATTTAATTATTTAATAAATATTATATTATTTATATATTTTAATAAATAAATTGTATTTAATAAATATTGGCTAAAAGAGAAGGATTTTTAAATTTAACTCCCGTCGCCCCAATGCCAGAGTTGGCAAGTTTTATCCCGCCGAGTATAATACACGGTTTTATACATGTATAAAACTATCGCGGATAAAACTAGGCCGATGTATAAAAGGTATAAAACTGTAAAAAACCAACCCTCTCCCCCTGAAAAAACAGCTTAAAAACTTTTCATATTTTATAATGTTCTAAAGCATTGACGATGTTGTTTGCTTTATAATTAGTGAATAATATAATCAAAATGTTAATAATTGAAAAATGAAATTTTATTTGAACTTCCTTTCTCGTCGGGTTTGCGCATGCGCATCCAAGTTTTATACATTTTATACGTTTAATACATTTTATACGTTTTATACAAGTTTTATCCGCAATTTTTGTATAAAACTGCAAAATCGTGTATAAAACCCAACTCTGCCCAATGCACACCCTTTGGCAATTAAAATGGACACAAAGTCAAATAATAGACCTAAAATAATTTAGAAATTATTTTTTTCCTAAAAATAATGTTTCTTGGTTAGTTAAAGCTCATTTTTTCAAATTTTTTCTAATAAAAATTTTTTGTTAACTCTTCTATTTCATTCCGATCACTTGCAAGAAATCTTACCAAATTTCTTTAAAATAGTCTATAAAATGTCGAGGAATAACAAAAAAATTTTTTTTTCTGATAAGAAAGTGTTGTCTATCATTTTTCTTAACTAAATATCTTAAACAAAAGGTCCCTTTAGACTAATATAACCATTTCGTAAAAATTACTTTCTGGTAAAATTCTGTCGTAAATATTACCTTTTAGTTATTTTTATAAGTTATTTTAGGTGAGACTTACTTATAGGTTATATTAAAGGGTTTTTTTTATGGGAAAATAACTTCAGAAATTACGTCGTAATTTTATCACTTTTACCGTAACAAAGTGGTAGCTGCTACTTGATTTTATTACTTGAAAGTAATTTTTATTTTAAAGTAATATTTGCCACGGTAGCGCTACTAACATTTTTACTTTTGAGTAAAAAAACTTATAAGTAAATTCTTTGAGTAAATTTCACCAAATATTTACCTATGAATATTACCATTAGGTAGACAACTTTGAAGTTTAATTTGGTAGTAAAAATAACGTTATTTTTCCTGTACTATTTACTTTAAAGGGAATTATTACTAAAAAGTTCCATAAATAAGTTTAATTAACTACATTTTTCCTCTCCAAAGGTAAAAAAACTTTATGCTAGTAATTCTTACGGAAAATGCTGCTTGGGTACACATGTTTGTTTATTCTGTTTTATCATTTTTTTTAAAGATATTTTTTGTTTAATTAGAATGCGCGATCCTGAAAACTTTTTCGCTAAAACGAGACTTTTACTTCGTAATTCTATCAAACAAGCATTCTATTTCAAACCTGCAAGGTGAAAATTCTCTCTCGGGTAGAAAACGTCTGATGCAATTAACATACGACAATTGCATTTGATTAATCAAGATTCGTAGGGAAAAGAAAATTAAATTAAAAATTGTAAATAACTTGTAAAAATACTATGATGATAGAAAAGTAATTTATTTGTTAGGGGAGGAATCTATGTCAATGGAATTTTTTATTGATTTCTAATCTAATATTTTGAATTTAAAAATCATTTTATGTGCGACAGACGCGATTTGAAATTAAATGGAATATTGATTTTATGCGTCTTTTTTTAGTAATATTATTTTATGTTCTCTTATGTTATACGTTCATGTCGATGCTTTAACACTATATTGTCGATTTTATGTGGATCTACATTGAAATGGACAGAATTTATAATAGCAATTTATAAATCTAATCAATTATACTTAGAAGGGGGAGTGCATAGCCTTGATAACACCGATTTGAACGAAAATTTTTTTATGTGTAGTACTTGATGAAAAACAAATTCTGTTAAAGCGAGGGAACGCGCTTTTCAACGGTTCGTCTAAAAAAAAAATGTTAAAGATTTTGCCTGCATGCCTTAAGCCGTTACTAACAATAACATTTATAAAGGTCGCGATGACTAGATCGGTAGGGCGTATTCTTTGTAAACAAAAAATCCCCAGTTCGAATCTCGCCTTGTGCAACAATTTTTTTTTTGTGTAATTTATTTTTTTTTTATTATTATATAATATTAATAAATAAATAAAAAGTTTTTTTTTAATTATTGGCATTTAATTTTCAACATGTTATTATTTAAATATCCCAAATGAATAATAATAAATAAATGTTAATAAGAAAAATTTAAGATAGTAATATAAATTTATTATAATATTAATTTAAACTAAATTCCTATATAAGGATACTTTAATCTTTTAATTTGTTTTAAAATATTGACCAAAATCAAATAACATTATATATAATTAAAATAACCCTTTTGATGGGGATCCGAGATTCGATTTTCGTGCCCGGGATTTGGGGAGTGGTATCGAAAAAAAAGGTATCAATACTCATCAATAATTAATTAATATTTTATTTTTGTTTCAGAATATTTTTTAATATTAATAAATAAATAAAAAGTTTTTTTTTAATTATTGGCATTTAATTTCCAACATGTTCCATATATTTAAGAAAATTCGAATGCTTTCTGTCAAAAATATAATATAAGGAAATATTTAATATTATACTACTGTAGAAATATATTACTATTAATTGGACACAAAAAAATATTGTCGTAACATGTTCAAAGTTCGGAAAATGAACGACCCAACTATTTAAAACATAAATATTATTATAAATTAATTTATGTGTCCAATTAATAGTAATATATTTCTACAGTAGTATAATATTAAATATTTCCTTATATTATATTTTTGACAGAAAGCATTCGAATTTTCTTTAAATATATGGAACATGTTGGAAATTAAATGCCAATAATTAAAAAAAAAAAAACTTTTTATTTATTTATTAATATTAAAAAAATATTCTGAAACAAAAATAAAATATTAATTAATTAATTACATAAAAAAAAAAATTAGGTGTTGGCTGTGTCTTCTACACAGCCGGTGGCTTTTTATCGTGACAACGTCTTTTTGCTTGATTTCAAAAAATTTTTTTTCTCTTACCTATATTGAAATATAAAGAGAGAAAGTATTGTTTTTTTTTACTAGTAGTTTGTTTTCATAAATAAACGTGTGCAAACATTTTCATTGAAACAATATATAACAGGTGTGGCTTTTTTTATCCATTAAGAGCGACTTATGCTTAAAAAGTGAGGTTTTTCGAGAAAAAAACTAATTTTGGAGTTAATTACTTGGGATTTTTTTATTTATTCTATTAGAGGTTATCTTTCTGCGCCAAATGACATCTCATTTAGTCTGATCTGATTAGCCGTTCGGAATCTACAGGGGTTTAAATTTTCGAAAAACGAAATCCCGCCGAGTGCTCTCATGCGGTAAAATGACCTCATATCAAAAAAAAGAAAAAAACACCCCGGGGTATTGAACCACTCTTTCTAAAACTATATTTAGATTTAATATAGCTTTTATGGTCAAGTCGCTATACGTTGCACAAGTAGGGCTATTTTTCGATATTTTTTTGCCTAAAAAATGAGGTTTTTCGAGAAAAAACCAATTTTGGAGTTAATTACTCGGGATTTTTTTTTATTTATTCTATTAGAGGTTATCTTCCTGCACTAAATGACATCTCATTTAGTCGGATCTGATTAGCCGTTCGGAATCTAGAGGGGTTTAAATTTTCGAAAAACGAAATCCCGCCGAGTGCTCTCATGCGGTAAAATGACCTCATATCAAAAAAAAGAAAAAAACACCCCGGGGTATTGAACCACTCTTTCTAAAACTATATTTAGATTTAATATAGCTTTTATGGTCAAGTCGCTATGCGTTGCACAAGTAGGGCTATTTTTCGATATTTTTTTGCCTAAAAAATGAGGTTTTTCGAGAAAAAAAACCAATTTTGGAGTTAATTACTCGGGATTTTTTTATTTATTCTATTAGAGGTTATCTTTCTGCGCCAAATGACATCTCATTTAGTCAGATCTGATTAGCCGTTCGGAATCTACAGGGGTTTAAATTTTCGAAAACGAAATCCCGCCGAGTGCTCTCATGCGGTAAAATGACCTCATATCAAAAAAAAGAAAAAAAACACCCCGGGGTATTGAACCACTCTTTCTAAAACTATATTTAGATTTAATATAGCTTTTATGGTCAAGTCGCTATGCGTTGCACAAGTAGGGCTATTTTTCGATATTTTTTTGCCTAAAAAATGAGGTTTTTCGAGAAAAAAACCAATTTTGGAGTTAATTACTCGGGATTTTTTTATTTATTCTATTAGAGGTTATCTTTCTGCGCCAAATGACATCTCATTTAGTCAGATCTGATTAGCCGTTCGGAATCTACAGGGGTTTAAATTTTCCGAAAAACGAAATCCCGCCGAGTGCTCTCATGCGGTAAAATGACCTCATATCAAAAAAAAGAAAAAAACACCCCGGGGTATTGAACCACTCTTTCTAAAACTATATTTAGATTTAATATAGCTTTTATGGTCAAGTCGCTATGCGTTGCACAAGTAGGGCTATTTTTCGATATTTTTTTGCCTAAAAAATGAGGTTTTTCGAGAAAAAACCAATTTTGGAGTTAATTACTCGGGATTTTTTTATTTATTCTATTAGAGGTTATCTTTCTGCGCCAAATGACATCTCATTTAGTCAGATCTGATTAGCCGTTCCGGAATCTACAGGGGTTTAAATTTTCGAAAAACGAAATCCCGCCGAGTGCTCTCATGCGGTAAAATGACCTCATATCAAAAAAAAGAAAAAAAACACCCCGGGGTATTGAACCACTCTTTCTAAAACTATATTTTCAAACATCCGGCTCCTAAAAAGAGTCCAGTCAACCACTCTGCGTTTAATCGCTGACCCACCACCACGAACATCAAATGAAATAATCCCCTGAAGCGCTGGAAGTAGAGGACCTCAGCGACTTCATAGATAAAATAATAAGAAGATACGATCTAAGAACCTCCATGCATCCAAATGCGGGTTTTAATGAATAGCTCAAATTAAACTAATATATTACTCATCTAATTGTTCACTCTTTTTTCTTTCTCTTTTAAAATTTTATAAAAAAAATTGCAATAGGTTTTTATTAAAATTTTTCCTATTTAATTAAAAAATTTGACTCAAATCATTAAAAAGTAAAATTTAAATTATAAAAAAGACAAAGGAAAAGAGCTTGGCTCGATGCCTTTTATAAAATTATTTGTAAAAATACATTCGCCAAGAGCGAGGAAATGTATTGAAATGAAAAATAAATAAATTCAAATAAAAAAAAAAAAAAAAAAAAAAAAAAAAAAAAAAAAAAAAAAAAAAAAAATTCTATTTTTGTCGTCACGGCTTGTAACGTCATGGCTTGTAGCGTCACGGCCTGTAAGGCGACATGGTCATAGAAGAGCGAAAAAATTTGAAGCCATCAAATAAAAGTTCCACTTAAAAAAAAACGCTTTATTTGTCACGTACAGGATATTAGATAGAGATTCTATCGCGTTTCCTTTTGTATGAAAACTACACGGGAAAGATGACCATTATTTCTTTTTTTTGCTAAGGGCCAAGGGCGAGCAAGCATCCCTATTTGTCATATAAGAAAGGCAAATTCTTTTTGGGTGCTGCCATGGACACTCAACTGACGAGTGAACGCACCTAATAAAAAAAGATTAGAAAAAATAATCTTAAAAATTTAGTATTATTGAAGTGGTAAAAATTGGCAGATTGACGTTTCGGCTCCTTGACTAAACCATCTTCAAAGCTCAATATTATACAGGCATAATTCCGCCATCTGACGGTGTTATATTGTATTAGTATATAAATTCATAAGCAGTCAGAATTTATTCCCATCATTCTTGTATTCTTGAGCGTAACGCTACGTTCATGCAAATATCTGTATTTTCATTTAATCTCGCCAACATGGGATGTACAGTGAGCGTCACAATTGAGTCCCCACCTGATAGCTAGAGCCTTAAGTGTATGGTATATGGTGAAATAATTTTAAATTTGATCTGTACCAGATTTTACGTTTACGTCATTAAAATTATTCACTATACACCATATACTTAAGGCTCTTGCTATCAGGTGGGAACTTAATTGTGGCGCTCACTGTACCATATTAATAATATATTTGTATCCATATCAAGTATTAATAAATACATGAGTTTGGATGAGTTTGAAGATGGCCTAGACATAGGGCCGAAACGTCAGCCTAGAACGGCTCTTATAAAATACATTAGACTACCAATAATGCTTTCACACAATTAATAATTAAAGTGCTTGTTTCAAAATATAAAAAAATATTTACTAACCCGCCTTCAGTGGGTTATGCCTCTAGTCAGGGTGGGTTTCGTATTATATAAAAGTTTTCCCTGATTAAAAAAAAAAGAAGAATTTGAATGATGTCACATCTCTCTAGTTTAATATTTCCATTTTATTAATGAGAAAGAAATATAAAAAAACAAAATCGATATATGCTGTTTTAATTTAGCTTAAATTATCCTTTAAACAATATTGCTTAATTTAGCAACGCCCCCCCCCCTCCTCCCTCCCCCCCCCTCTTTTTTTGTTGGTCAATTAACACAATACATTTTTAATTAAAACTCATTGAATATTCCCATAAAACTTTCTATTAATATTGATTCTATTGATTTATTTATTTATTTTAATTAATTTTTATTCATTAGACTTGAAAAAAAAAAATTATTATTCTCTTATATTTGCATTCATTTGAATATCATTTAATTTTATTTGGTGTGTGTGTGTGTTTGTACACACGATTGCGGTCACAACAGCTTAATGGATTAAATGTTATTGTTGTCAAGATATGACGTATTATTTTATTTATTTTTTTTAAATCCACTAAACCGTAGTACTCTATTATTATTATTATTATTATTTGAAATTGGAAATTCCTACCGGAATCCCCATTTATTTACCAGAGGTGCATACGTGCACGAAGACACACACCTCAAACCCAACCGGCCTCTGGTAGTAGCCATCTGCCGGCACCCCGTGAAGTTACATATTTCCTATAATCTCTAACTCCTTCTCTTGCTTACGTTTCTATCTAGTGAACTAATCCTAATTTCTGGTATCCATCTCTTCTATGTTAGGGAGAATGTCCTAGTTGAGGAACTCCCTCAGCACTGACTCCTTTCGAAGAATGCATCACTGAGAGGGAACCTTCTTTACGTCCCATCCACAGGACGGGAACTCCTCCCTCCTGTGTTTATTTCTAGCTAGTGAACTAATCCTTATTTCTGGTTTCTTTTATCCTCCTCTTCTATGCTAGGGAGGATGTCCTAACTCAGATAGCACAGTCCGTCTTATGTACGTACATAAGACGCACAGTTCGTCTTATGTACGTACATAAGACGTACTGTGCTATCTGGGAATTGAGAAACTCCCTCAGCACTGACTCCTTTCGAAGAATGCATCACTGAGAGGGAACCTTCTTTACCTCCCTTTCCACAGGACGGGATGTTATAGCTACTCCCTCTCCACGTAGAGTTGCCTAGCGGCTATTGTGAAATCCCTTACTCCCAGAATTTGAACACGTATCTCGGGTACATTGGCTATTGTACCTATTGTATTAATATTTCTAATTTCTAAAAACATTTTATATTGTTGTATTATAATAAAATAAGAAAATTAAAAATATTTATTTCCTTCCAAATAGTATAAAACAAATCTACTATATAGCCTAAAAAAAATTTTTTTTTAATTTATTAAAATTGTGATCTTATTTAAAATTTTTAAAGCTATAGAGTAGATTTGTTTTATACTATTTGAACATATTAAATTATTTCCCACTTTGTCTAGTAAAAAAAAATGTCTGTAAAAAAATGCTGATACTATGTCGAATTATAGTTTAATTGATATATTAAATTATTTTAATTTTCTAAAAAAAAAAAAAAATTTTGCCCCCCCTCCTGATTCAAATTCGTTCCGGCGCCCCTGGGCATAAGTGGAAGGGGACTACTAACTGCATATAAGGGGAAGTGAGATTTATTGGCACGCTTATGCCCCGGAAAGGCTGGAGATTATGGGTTCGATTCCCGGGGCCATGGGGTGTTTGACCTCACCAATAAACAACACTCACAGTCTTGTTAAACATAATTAAGAATGAATTGAGAAATATTATATAGCCCCTCAGATATAGAAAAGTTTTGTGTCATGTTAAATAGAATTGGAAATTCTTGGTTTTATGTTGTAAATATAAATCAAATGCCCTTTAGTGTTAGAGGCGAGGCGAAGCTATCTTAACTGTAATTAGCTTGGTGGATAACGCAAAACACGGATTAAGAGCTGACTGGTCTTTTGTCTTGTTAAGGGGATATATCCAAGAAAAGACCCAACTGGTTATCCTTGATGGCATTTAGGCCTAAATCAGCCAACCAACCAGTGGTTGGATAAAGAAGAGGAAGCTAGCGCATTTTCCCTCCCCCATATAAAATTAAATATTTTCATCTTCAGGCTTGTTATTTAATTAAAAAAAAAGTTTACATAACGTGCCAACATTTTAGTTAGCCGAAAAAAAGCAAACGTGTGGAGTCTTACTTTTTATAAGAGAAAGTGGTCAAAGCCAAAGAACTATAGAATATCGTAAATATATGTTTTTCGCATTCAGGGATATCTAAAATTGTATTCGGGGTGACCAAAGGAAAAAAAATCTTAAAAATTTCGATTTTTCTAAACTTTTAGCCGTTTGCGACACGTCTAAATGACCTCCGATTGGGATGAAACTTAAAATTTATATGCATTCTAAATACCTGAATATTTTTACGGGGTGTGGCGTTAAAAATAATTTGAACATTCTAAATAAAAGCCGTTTTAGAGCACATTTTCTATTAAAATCTATTTTGCTCTATATCTCTAAAACTGTGCCTGATGGGGCAAAAACTGAAATGATATTTGAATTCAGCATGAAAAATACTTCTAGAATTTCATATCTTTATTCTTGTGAAAGAAAAAAAAGTTCATTTTTGTCGACTAGTGTAATAGAACAAATATTAATTTTGTTTTTCTCTTTTTGTTTCAGGTGAGAAAATCGCAGGCTTCAATCAACTCTTCTTTAGAAATCTTATTAAGGTAGTGGGCAAGAATAAATTTGATTCAATTGCTCGCCGAAGGCGGGCTTTGCAGACTAGTTATGTAAAATCTGTGAGTTACTCTACCAGAACCCGGTGAAGTTACATTATTTCCTATCTATAACTCCTGTGTTCGTTTCTATCTAGAGAACTAATCCTTATTTCTGGCACCTTTATCAAACCTCTTCTATACTAGGGAAGATTTCCTAATTAAAAGAGGAACTCTCTCAGCACCGACTCCTTTCGAAGATTGCATCACTGACCCTCCTTTCCATTACAGATCAAACACAATCAAGATTGGACAGCTCCAGGTTAAAAATTGTTCATAAGTTTAGGGCTTGTCAGGGAACTAACATTAAGCGGGCGGAAGTACTATTAATTTCGCTCCCAGAGAGATTTGAACTCAAGTTTATTGTATTTCACTTGCTGTAGTAATCACTGCTTTACCCTCTCGTACACTTGATTTTTAAGCCACTGACAGCGTAACATGTCTTTTGAAGGAAAACAGCCTAGTATTGCCATCTAGACACTTGTCATATAACTAAAAGAAACTTGGAAACATTCTTCCCATAGAAATGTCGCCCCCCTCCCCTCCATGCTTTCGTTGTTTTTTACTTTCTCTTACCTCTGTATATATGTAATATATCTATAGAGAGAAAGTATTGGATTCATGTCAAAAAATTCGATGTCGAGATTTTGATGGATATTCACGTTTTGAGGTCCCCTGAATCCAAAAAAGTGGTTTTCGCGACATGGTCTGTCTGTGTGTGTGTGGGGGGGGGGGTGTGGGTGTGTGGGTGGGGTGTGTCTGTGTTCAATTTTAAGCATGAAGGAATTGAGCTATGAGGCTGAAATTTTATATTTAAGTTAAACACCCTCCTGGACCGGAAAAATAAGCTTTTAATCAAAATCGGCCAAAGATTACTAGTACTTTACTGATGTACTTTTTCAGTTTTTTTCGATTTTCTCAAAATTTGCTCCAACGATTTTTTTTTAAATTCAAAAATCAATTATTTTTTAGATGCTCTTTAAAATGTATATTCTCATTTTGCGATTGAAATCTTCTGAAGACCACTTTACTCTTGTATTTCATAGGAAAGATAGTAGAAATGGTTGCCATGGTAACAAAATATAAATATTTTCCCATACTTATAGATTTTACATCTGAATTCCAATGTTCCGTACTGCGGGAACTAAATATATGTCGACACAAAAAATCTGGTGTGACAAGCACAGTACACAACTTTCGATTACCGAAGGTAAGAGAAAGTTGTGTGCTGTGCGCCAGTCACACCAGATTTTTTTAATTATTATTGTAATAAAAACCATGAAAGAAAATAATATTTCAGTAATTCTCTTCCTTTTTGTTAAATAAATAACAAACAAACAATCATGAAACTTGATATTCTTAGATATCGAATTTTAACAAGAATTTTCCTTTTTTTTTTTTTAAATCATATAAAATATCAATCAGACAGACTGTCTATTTTCACAGTTACTTGGATTACTTTCTGACGAAAAAAATAATTCGGTGTCTAAATACACATTCGTTTTCAATAGAGACAAAAATTTTTTTTTTTTTTTTTATTTGAGGGAAAAGCTTAAATTACGGCATAAAAACCCTCAATAGCCTACAAAAAAAATCATTCCCCGGTTATTTACCCCTGGTGCATCGTGCACGGAGGCACGCACCAAACCCAAGTACCGGTATCTAGCGTAATTGCCATTAACCCGGTTCCAATATTGGGAGTGAGAGGCCCTTCACCTCCCTACTCCAAAAATCAGTCCCTTTCGGGACTGGTATCTCCTCATCAGAGACAAAAAATAAATAAAATTCCATTAAATATAATTAATTATAGAAAAATAATTGTGGGATTTATATAATTTTATTTTTGAATTCCCCGCCCATAACACGTTAACTTTAAAACTAGTTGACGAATTTTCATGGTGCTTTTTTTTTATCAATGAATATATAATTTTACAGTGGTGGATTTATTTTTAGTATATTATGAGTAAATTAGAGAAGAAATATAACAATATTTAAATGAAGGCTTTAAGTCCTTTTCAGCATTTAGGAATTCTATTGCTTTTTTAGACGGACTTTTTATTTTTTTTATTTTATTTGAAATTCCTCCGGGATCCCCGTTTATTTATCCGAGGTGCTTTTGTGCACGAAGACACACACCTCAAACCCAACCGGCCTCTGGCTGAAGCCATCTACCGACACCCCGTGGAAAGTTACATTATTTCCTATCTCTAACTCCTCTTTCTGCTTTCGTATCTAGCTAGTGAACTAATCCTTATTTCTGGTTCCTTTTATCCAACCCTCTTCTTTGGTATGGAGGATGTCCTAGTTTAAGGAGGGCTTCTGCACCAACTCCTTTCAGAAGAGTTCATCACTGGAGAGGGAAACTTTTTACGTCCCTTCCACAGGACGGGATGTCACAGCAACTCCATCTCCTCGTAGAGTTGCCTGGGGGCTATTGTGGCCGAGATCCAATATTCCAATCCAGTGCCTGCTTGAGGATTTGTTTACATTAAATAAATATATTTTATTATTTAATGAAAAATCCCTCACGTCCAGGACTTGAACACGGATCTACTTTGTAGAAGCAACCCACTACACTAGCAAGCCCCCCTGATTACGAACTTGATTTTCTTTTTTCTTTGTCTAAGGGTTTTGAACTCAGAGAGTGAAGTTTTTGTACCAACTCACATCGCCTATTTTATATTTTTTTAAATATCATCTTCTTTTAAGTGGGCTAAACTATTTTTTTTTTTTTTTAAATTATAATAAATCCTCTAAATATTGATTCGTTCATTAATGGAACGATGTCAGATTATTTTAGTCACGATTCAATTAACTTGATATATCGTAAATGGAAAGTAGAGAGAGGAGAGGAGATAGAGATAGGATTAGTGAGGTGGGGGTGGGGGAGGGAGATGTATTTGCATCTCATCATATTAGATCTTATTCGAAATGACACTAATCAAATGTCAAATTGAAAAGGTAAAAAAGAAGGTCAAAAAATTTAATGTTCTTCCATGCATACAAAAATTTCCGTTTTCGGCATCAGAAGCCATTTAGGCACCCGGTTGAAATAAATTTTCGGGATGCACAAGGCGCAAGAACTCTACGGTACTATGACCCAGAAAAAAAAGAATTTCATAATTAAATTAACAAGAGAGCTTAAAGTTTCGGATGGTGATGGAGGGGAATTTATTTTCTCTTGCCCATGTAGTCATGTTGTGTGATCCCTTCTTTGTTTTAGAGGCTATTATAAGAACATTCTCTAGGAACAACGCCACTAAATTCAAATAAAAGTAAATTATAAGGATTTGGATATAACTTCATAAAGCCTCCACATTTATTTCCACTTCATTTGAGTATTCAGTGGGAAAACGACTTTTTTTTTTCGAATTGAATTTGACAAGCTTTTATTTGATTCGCTTACTGCAGAAAAGCAACTAGTCCAATAAATATCCATTTTCAGTTTTTTGATGAACATTGTTCTAAATAGGTCAACATATCGTTTACCGCATAAAAGGCACTTGTCCACCAAAATACTGCTATGGCGACGCGACGCAATTATGTATATATACATATAAATAACTGAAGGCGTACTTAAGTTTTCTGTTTACTGCAGACAGGTAACTAGTACCGGACTTGTTCCCTGTTTTTTACCTCTTTTAAAATATTTACATGATGCCCCCTTTTTTTGGAATGGGTGCATAAGGTCCGAAGAACTATAATGACCAGTGGTCACATGCAGCCAGGAAGAAAATAAAAACAAAATGAGAAGCATAAAGGGGGAAACTCAACTGCGGGAACTGAGAATATGCCTGTTGAGATTACATATGCTTGAAAGTCTGAAGATAGACAGAGGGAGCTTGTTCCAATCACGGGAGGTCATGGGAACAAAGGAAGAATGAAATCGATTTGTTCTGTTAGTCGTGATCTGAACAGCATAGGGATGCTGGGCGATGCCCCTCTTGTGTTCCTTGTATATGTTGCATTGGATGGGATAATTCGGCAGAGCATTGACCATGGTAATACCTGTAGAAGAGAGAGATAGTGCAGACACGTTTCATCTAAGATCTAGTGACTGTAGGGATGCGGTGAGGGTAGAATCACCTATCAGTTTCTGAAGTAAGCGATTCATTTCATATATACAATTATGACTCTGCTACTTGATGAAGAAGCTTTCTAAGACTTCATCAACTTTTGAGTCTTTTTCAAAAAATAATTTTTTAGTTTTTCTACATTTAAGGACATATATAATATTTATCGAACTGTGTCACGTCAAAATGACATATGTTATAGGTTTATTCGATTGTTTATCGTTTTCTGTTTTGGTATAATGTTATGATGTCACAAAAATAGATTGACTTTTTATAATTAGGCTTCTTCTGAACAAATTTGAGAGGAAGTAACAAGAATAAACTACAACAACTTGTTATATAATAAAAATATGATTAATTGTGGATGGGCCAAACGCTGGTTTAGCGGGCTAGGATTTAGGTAAAGGAAGTCTATGTTCACATTCTGAGTGTACAGGATTTTTGACAATATTTTTTTAATGTGAAAAATCCTCAAATACCCTGAATGGGATTATTGAGTCTTACCACAATAGTCCCCAGGCAACTCTACGAGGAGAGGGAGTTGCAGTGACATCCCATCCTGTGGATGTAAAAAAGGCTCCCTATCAGTGATGCATGCTTCAAAGGATCGGTGCTGAGGGAGTTCCTCTTCAAACTAGACATCCTCCTATCATAGAAGAAGCTGTATAAAAGAACCAGAAATAAGGTAGAAACGAACGCAGGAGGAGGAGTTAGAGATAGGAAATGATGTAACTTCACGGGTTGCCTGTGCAGATGGCTACAACTAGAGGCCGTTTGGGTTTGAGGTTTGTCTCTTCGTGCACGAAAGCATATCAGATAAATAAACGGAGATCATTGCAGAAATTCAAATAATAATAAAGAGAAAAAA